>CAUYLG010007995.1:0-196858 GCA_963573385.1 Cacajao melanocephalus | reverse complement strand
AAGCTGGGATATGTACAATGACCAAATTAGCACACCACTGCTTCTTGCTATTGTTAAATTCCACCAGGCTTTCTTCCTCATGAATTATGTCATTAACTCCTTCCACTAAGCATAGCAATTGAATAAAACAGATACATAAGCGGATGGAATCAAATCCAAAAGTCCCATCTAGACTCAAGTTCTCTAAAATAATACCCATAGAAAACTTTGGAAATAGGCCTGGCACAGTGGCTTATGCCTGTAATCCTAGCACTGTGGGAGGCCGAGGCTGGAGGATCCCTTGAGGTCAGGAGTTCGAG
The DNA here is from genome assembly GCA_963573385.1 of Cacajao melanocephalus. NCBI lineage: Eukaryota > Metazoa > Chordata > Mammalia > Primates > Pitheciidae > Cacajao > Cacajao melanocephalus. The sequence goes on along the minus strand of CAUYLG010007995.1, from coordinate 196,559 downwards.
ACCAGCCTGGCCTACCTGGTAAAACCCTGTCTCTACTAAAAATACAAAAAAAAAAAAAAAAAAAAAAGAAAAGAAAACAACAGTCAGGCGTTGTGGCACATGCCTGTAATCCCAGCTACTCAGGAGGCTGAGGCAGGAGAATTGCTTGAACCCCGGAGGCAGAGGTTGCAGTGAGCCAAGATGGCACCACTGCACTCCAGCCTGGACAACAGAGCGAGACTCATCTCAAAAACAAAACAAACCAAAAAACTTTGGAAATAATATGCAACAACAGTCAGGATTAGATTTATGAAGTTTCTATCCATTAAGAAGGTTATATTTTTATATCCTCAAGAAACTTGAAGATTCTTTATCACCTACAGGGGAGAGACAGAAGGCTCCCCAATTCCTAATTCCCTCTAGACTCTGGAAGAAAAACGAGAGGTAAAAAAGACTGTATTGCTCTCTTAAGGCATCTTTCAAGGCCCTTCCTAGTAGAAATGTAAACGCCCAGCCCTGTAATGCTGACAGTGCTTGCGGCAGATTGGAAGCAAGGCAGGAAGTTGCTCCACCGCACACATAGGACAGGAATAGCCTCAATGGAATATGGGGCTACTCACAGGATCCTCATTCAAGGAACACAAAAGTGTTCTCAGAAGCATCACTTTTTCTCTTTGAAGGCCCTGAATTGCCGGCATTCCAGATTCATTCATTTCACTTTAAAGCTGGAATGCTTTGACTAAAAGTTCCTTATTGAAAAGCAGATTATTTTTGTGCAAGGCAAAACCCTTCCACAGTTAACACATAAGTGAAGATGAGTTGGCCCTCTGCTGAAGAGAATTTGCAGAAGATAGTGGCTAGATTACCTAGCAGCAGAGTGACAACAGATGGAGAAAGCATGAGTTTTCTAAAAATACAATTTGTCCAGCATCTAGTTTTTGCTAGGGCTGATACTCTGCTTTTATTCAAGATATCTGTTATTGGTGGCTTCTCAGGGATTAAAAAACTATGATTTGTGCCTCTTGAAATAAACATATAGGCTTTAGGAGATATCGTCTCTAATTGACAGGAACAGGACATGTTCTGCATTTGGATAAACTGCATTCTGACCTCTCTCACTGAGATTTCTACTGGTCTGGTTTTCAGGAGCATCATATTATTGAGATAATTCATCATAAAAGGGAAGCCACATCAAAAAGCCAGCAAGACGTTAGTGACAAACCTGGGTCTCTTCCTTCCTAATATAAAGCTTTTCACCTCCATTTTATTATGAGATATTTCTAAATATTCATAGCTTCATTCATTGGTAAACCTTCACTGTCTGGTTTAATAGAATGTAGCCTACTTGGCTGCATTCTGACTAACTTCTCTGTGTTCTATAACTGTGGGAAGAGATCATTAATAGAAAGTGTGCCAACTGAGAAAGATTCTTATAAAAGGAGACTCAAAGACATTGCTGCAGATTTTCTCTCTACAAAGCTCAAACTCATGTAGGTTTGCCCCCGCTCCTAGGGGCAAAATATTTCGCTATGCTTGATATTTTACCCCCTAGACAAAAAACTGATATTTACTGAGCCAATTTCAAGAAGGTGATATAACCATCCTATCTAGGGCCCACCATTCTTACTTAGGGCCCCAACCTGAGAACAACCATTGGTGAAGTGAAGACTTAATGGAAGAGAGGCTGTTCTCATCTGATTGGAGCACAGACTTGTTTAAGATATTAGCATGTTTACACCGCATTACATTTACTATCTTACTGTTCCCTTTTAGAAGAAGGGAGTCATTCATTGAACAAGTTTCTCTCCTCATAAAACTCCTTAATTAGATTTTGACATTTCAACTTCTTTCATCTGATCCAAGTAAGAAAAAAATGTTAGAACCTTCAAAATATGGGTAAGACTTCTTTCTCTTCTACTTGGATGAAATTATTTCTATTCTGTTTCTAACAGATTGGATCAGTTTATTGCGGTCCCATTTGGTTGCAGATAATCCAGGATTATATTCTTAAAGTAAAGAAAGAAGACTATAAATATTAGTGTACAATATGTTAAATTTCTGAAACTTTTTCATAGGAGATTTATTGTCTGTTCAAATTAGAGGAAAAAATGCTAGAAATTTCAAAGCTTAAAATGCTTTGTAGATTCTTGCCGAAAGATAACCAGAAGATAGGTAACGAATACTATTAGATTTAGTTGATGAATGTTTGTTCAAATAATGTAAAGTGTTTATCAGATTCTTTTCACCCTAGCTATGTAATGCTAGATTTGCCACGTTTGAAGTTGTGGGTTCCTAGTTACAAAAGCAACCGGTCTGTGGTGCTCAGTTTTGTTTACATTTGGCAAATGGTGTCTTCCTGCTTTCAGGAAAAGAAGGCTTAAGTGAGCTTATGACCACCTAGACATCAAATGGTTTCTACAGACATCTTCCTTCTTAAATATAAGTTAAATATGTATGTAATAATTAGAAAGTTGAACTAAAACGATCAGAACAAAATATAGGAGATACTAATCCAATCAACTCTTACACATTTGAAAGCTCTCTTGAGATGTTCATGAAATCAAAACTGCAGCTGAATTCCCATTTCCTTCACATAACACCACCTTGGCTATAAAAACTTAGTGTCCTTCCAGAAAAGGATGTTTACTGGACCAATTCCAGAAATATATAGTGAGTAAACTCTGAACTTCATTCTCAAGGGTTCTTCAAACCCAGAGAGCATGCAAATGAGACAAAGTCTAAAATGATTTTAGTTGTTAAAAATGTGTGCAGATTCATATAAAGATTTAAACTATAATTATAAATACATATAGCATTATAATAGTTTCTGATAAAGATTGATAACAATTTTATTTTTAAAATATATTAAACTTTTAATCCCCCATCCTTCAGTTAACACATTTTTTAAAATATCTGGCAACTTATATGCAGTTCCTGAAGAGAAAACCCAAGATTCAACAACTGTCTATGTAGGTCTGGTTATCCATCCATGGACAAGTGACACAGTAAAAGAAAAGCAAATGAATCTGGACTTACCAATAGGCCCACCAAGCCTAAGGAAAATGGTTGCCACAAGACTTAGCATTCCTTCATTCAGTAAGATTGCCCTCATTCAGACTGATATCAAGATGCTTTTAACAATAAAATCAGGAAACTTATGCCTGTGGCTGTTGCAAATATTTCTATCAATCCTGACAGAAGAACAGAGGACTAAGAAAATCTGAAGAAATGAAAAGAACTCAATCAAACATGAGTCCAAGAAGCTCCAAGGATTGTGTGAGATTCATTCCAGGAAGGTGAGCACAAAATCTAAAATGTCTCTGTTCTCAAAGAATTCGTATTCCACCATGTAATGAATCTTTAACCCGGCCGTCATTTAGATTCAGCATTAAGATGAAAAACTATCATGCATCCAAAAAAGGTGTTTTTCTCATTAATCGTACAACAGAACATCAAACAAAGCAATTCACATGTATCAGCTCCAATCCACTTGGAGTGATCAGAGTATAGGAAGGATTTCCAATCACACAGTGAAGATCAGAAATAAACGCTATATCAAAATGTAGTCAGCTCCTTCCTCTGTACCCCCTCCTTCCCACCCACTATTTTACCCCATGACCTCAAATAATCACCAAATCTGGGAAGCATTAGTAGAGTTGCTCCAGCTGACCTCCATCACTGTCCCCAGTAGGTGAAGGTAGTCTCTGAGGTAGCGAATGTCAAGGTTTAGTGTGAAGTGTAACGTCCATTTCAGACACAAAAACACTCCTTATGAAATAAAGACGCTATTGATGGAGAAGTGCATAAATGTCTTACAAGCCTAGAACGATACCCTGGGTGATGAAGTGATAAATAATAAGGCATTCTGACCACACCTGCTACTCGTTAAGTGACAGAAGCCTCTTGGCCGCCATTAATACTTTCAGCATCAGCCAGAGGAAATATACAGGGCTTTGTAAAGGAAAAAAATGTTTTTAAACGGTGGTGGTGGAGCTGAGCAGATGCGCATCTATTCGTTGATTACACTTCAGTGGGATGTAGTGAATAAAGGTTTAATAATTAAAGCTGAGGCATAAACAAGATAGATCAAACACAAGGTATCTAAGAAATTAAAGATGTTCAGTTTAACTCAGAAAGACTGTTCTAATACTCACTCTGCAGTTAACATTGTGTAATTTAAAGTTATTTCTTAACTATTAGGACATTCTTCAGAGTTTCTATAAATTGAGATTTCCTATTGATAGTTTTTGGATTTAGGGGTTTAGGGCGAAAATGAAGACTATAAATAGAAGCCAATCCTTCTTCCACAAAATGGGAAGTTCACTGCTTTAAGAATGTATATTAGCAACATGAAGTGGCCCATAGGCTCTTACAAGCCACTGTCACTGGGGAAAGAGAGCAGAGGTGTGGAGATAAGTCCGCTTGGTCTTCTCAGACTGAATACGGAAGCTACCCCAATAATGGTCTCACTGTGCTTAGGAACGAGGACAAGGGAACCAGCAAAAGTTCAGACCTCTGGAAACCCTGAAATTTGTACATTTCTCTCTTTCAACAGGAATCACTGCTGAAACATTTGCTATTTTAGTTGCAACCACAAGATAGCAGGATAACGTAATTTGAGTTTCAACAGATGAGGTAATGAATTCTAAAAACTGATAAGGTGGGAGGCCAAGGCAGGTCGATCACCTAAGATCAGGAGTTGGTGACCAGCCTGGCCAACATGGCAAAACCCTGTCTCTACTAAAAATACAAAAGTTAGCTGGTTGTGGTAGCGGGTGCCTGTAATCCCAGCTACTTGGAAGGCTGAGGCAGGAGAATCACTTGAATCCGGGAGGTGGAGGTTGCGGTGAGCCGGTCATGCCATTGCATTCCAGCCTGGGCAACAAAAGCGAAACTCCATCTCAAAAAAACAAAAATGAGAAGAGCAAATTATAGAAACATGATTATAATGTGGCACAAATTGACATATAATTAAATAAACTTCTTTTTTAAAAAATATTTTTAGGAATATAGTGCCTAAATGTATTATTTTATTAGTAGACAATGCTAAAGAAATATTACTAATATGTGGAAATTTATGAATTACACAGCAAAGTGAGTACATAACTAATATAATAATAGCCATTAATATAAAAACCTCTCTTTCAATTTATCAGAGATAAAAATAATATATATAAATATGTGTGTTTCTTAATAATTCCTAGCCCTTATTATTGGGAATAAATGTTGCTGTAAAATTTGTCGCTGAATTATAGAGCTGACATTAAAAAGGAAGAGAATATTATATTAGTTCTTTTTTAAAAAATTAACTTCTGCAGTAATAAAATGTTCTCTAAGAATATTTGAGCAGAATAAAATGTCTCATCTTAATAGTCATGGATGATTCTTCACAGAGCTAAACTATAAACTTGTCTCAAGAATCTGAGCCAGTCCCTGGAGATTTCACAGAGCTTCCTTCACATCTCTCCCTAAGAGAAGCCTGAGAAAACAGATGGGTCTTCCTCTGTGACTCTGAGATCAGCAGCCCAGCCTCTGGCAACTAATCAAGAGGAAGAATTCCAAGGCCAATGGCCCTTCTCAACAAAATATTCCACTTTCTTTTTCCCAGAACTCAAAGTTAAACTAGAATTTGTGCACCGTTGGTTATGCCGTATCTCAACAAATCACTAAATGTTCCACCAGATTTAGTACAAAAGAAGAAAAGGAAAAGATAGACAAAGTTGGGAGAGTGTGCAACCCACTTAGATAACACGGGTACTCCCAGGAGAAGCCAAATAGCTTGAAAGATTATGCTGCAATTATAAATCGAAGTAAAATAATAATAAAATGAAACAAATTATCCATGATTGTATCAACAAAAGAGAAGGTACTAAACTTTGTAAGTACCACAGTTGGAGGCTTCAGTATATGAAGTATGCAATATTATGGGAAATTATGCAAAATATTTTCTCAGCTTAAGGATTTTTGAAAACATTTGCAAGGATGAATCAATAACACCTACATTAGAACCAAAAAATCTCAGTAAATAAGTCCTGGAAAGACTATAACCATCTTTATTTTTGTTTCTGTCTCCAGAAAGCCTTGATCTCCTAAACAACATATAACAAAAAAGTTTGAGGCTATGACCTATTTTACAGAATCACAAATGGGAATAAGGAACCAAAAGATCATGTTCTATTTTTATCAAAAATGCCTCATCATTGTATTTTAAATACATTATTCCTCAGACACTAACACAAATTATCTTTCATTTAAACTAGTAATTAGAATAGAACAGATATTATGGTCTCTCTAAAATGTCGTGTGTGTGTGTGTGTGTGTGTGTGTGTGTTGAAAAGAAAATATTCAGACTTCAAGGAAACTAATTTCATCTTTCTTGCTCTAAGCTATATAAAAAAGGAAGGAAGAGTTTTGAAGGAATACAATCTTTTTCTATACTACATAGAGCAAATGAGATGAAATTAGTTTCCTTCAAGCATAAATATTCTTCTTTTCAATACACACACACACACACACACACACACGCAATGACAAATCACAGAAAGACTTTAGGCCAGCTTCTCCTTGCATCCTTTCTCAAAGCCATGCTTGTATTTTAATCTAAAATCTCATGAACCCCAAATTATACCTCCATCTCAGACTGCTCTACTGCAATCATATTTCTATGTCTAGCTGCCTCATGGATACTTGGAAGGTCTAGAGTCGCCACAAGTTCAGCCAGTCCAAAGCTTTAAGGAATGAATGAGTATACCTTTTCCTGCCAAAGCATTTTATCTTCACTGTATGTTTTCTTCATTAACCCCATTACCACCCACTTACCAGTCATTCACTCCGTGGGTTCTTTCTCTACTTCCTCTCTGCCCCTGCATTAAGACTATCTCTCTGCCTATTGCATTGCATCATTTTTTTTTTTTTGAGACAGAGTCTCACTCTGTCGCCAGGCTGGAATTCAGTGGCATGATTTCAGCTCACTGCAACCTCCGCCTCCCAAGTTCAAACAATTCTCTTGCCTCAGCCTCACCAGTAGCTGGGATTGTGGGCACACGCCACCACACCCAGCTAATTTTTGTATTTTTAGTAGAGATGAGGTTTCATCATGTTAAGCAGGGTCTTGATCTCTTGACCTTGTGATCCGCCCCCGTTGGTCTCCCAAAGTGCTGAGACACAGGCGTGAGCCACCATGCCCGGCCCAAAATTTTAAGTTCCCTCTGTTGCTTCTCATTTTGAATCCTTCCATTCTCCTACCAAAAAGGACTTTCTGAATAGCACATCTAGAAAAGTTACTCTTCTACTTAAAACTTTCATTGGCTTCTCTATAAGAGAAAACCAAAACTTCTTAAGATGGTATACAAAGTCCTCCACATAGGCTGACAGTTAAGGCTTCAGGTCTAACCCATTCCCTTACCACTGCCCTTCCTTCTTTATGTATTACTCACTTTGTGTTCTAGACACTCAAAATTACATGTAGCTTTCCATGTGTCATGCTATTTCATATCTCGAGGCCTCTGCTCAAATTCTTCAGGTTCTTCAGGACTTCATCATCTTTATACTCCTCAATAAACTTCCTTCGAGTAGTTTAAGATCCAGGTTTCCCAGGATTTCTTACTCTACAAAATTTTTCTTAATTTGTCCACTCAGATTTTAATACTCTTTCCTTTGTACCAGACTGTACCTAGAACACAATTTAATACTCAAGCATACACTGTATTTTAAAATAATTTCCAGAATGTCTTTCCTACGAGGCCTTGAAATCCGTATAACAAAGTAATGTCTTTGTTTTCCCTGTGTATTCCCAATACCTAGAGATGGATGGTATATAAGAAACACCAAAACAATTTAAATTAAAAAATAGTTAAGAACTGAATAAGATTATATGAGTTTTGCAGTTTGTATGTCATTATTCTAGGTATTGTGCAGCATTCGAATACAAACAAAACAGTGTTCTACCCTTCATGAGCTAATAGCACAAACATGTATATATAGCAATATACAAATAATACATAGCAAGATAGAAAGTGACATTGCTGTGGGAAATTAGGGAGAGTTGCTTTGTTGTTGTTGTTGTTTGGTTTTGGTTTTGGTTTTTTTCCAATCAAAAAGTCTAGAAAGTTTTCATGGAGAAAGAAGATTTAGGATAGAGATGGGAATTGAGAGTCATACCGCCCAAATCTGGACTGAAGTACATGGGCTTTACCTGGAATTAATCAGGAGCCCTCAAAGTTTCACAGCATGAGAATACATGTTCAGAGCTAAGCTTCAGTATGATTAATTTGAGGGCAGTAGTTAGGATACACAGAATCAGCGAAGGCTGGGAAGAGAGGCCATTTAAATAATTGTTATAATTATTTAGTTATTAATAATTGCTAATAATTATCACATAATTAATCATTTAATTATTACAATGATTCCAACTATTCTAAAGAACTTGATATTTGAATCTCAGAAATGGGGCTGGAGAGTTCTCAAAGGGAAAATGGCAGATAGGAGGCAAGCCTAGACTGGGGACTCACTCACATTACTAAGTTTTGCTCCAGAGCTACTGAATATACCAGGAAAGCCGAGAGAATCCACAAAGCCGCTGAAGGAAGCAGATTGCGCCTTCAGGACCAACGAGACAGCCCAAATAGTTGTCTTCCTGGTGGAGGAGGAATGCTTCCCTGGCTTGGAGGGCTGGTGTCGAGTTGTGGACATACATCCCTGTGTTGACCTCACCTCATGTGTGCCGACTGTCATGTCACAAGCGTGTCGTGCTGGCCCGCCTGCAGCACTGTGCAGGACGTGGATCAGCTGAAGTTGCTCCCCAGCAAAGAGGAGAGTCACAGCGGACAGCCTGGCCGCGAAGTGAGAGAGCACGGCCAGAAGCGCAGCTTGGGTGGCTTCTGAGAACCGGACTCTGTGCTTCAGAGAACATCTGATGGCTGAGGTTTCTGTGCACAGCAGCTGCAGGATGAGGTGTTGATGCTTCTCGGCGACATTGTCACAGAGGGCAGCCGGGAAATGACTGGAAGGGACATGCAGCCTGGAGACCCCGTCTGGCCCCAGCTGACCCCTAGCTGATCAGGTGACGGGCAAGTCATGTGACCTTCCCCAGGCTCTGCTTCCCAATCTGTAAAATGGAAACTGGGCCACGTCTACCTTTAGAAGTCTTTGACTCCTGCCGGGCACGGTGGCTCACACCTGTAATCCCAGCACTTTGCGAGGCCGAGGCCGAGGCGGGCGGATAACGAGGTCAAGAGATCGAGACCATCCTGGTGAAACCCCTGTCTCTACTAAAAATACAAAAATTAGCTGGGCGTGGTGGCGCGTCCCAGCTACTCGGGAGGCTGAGGCAGGAGAATCGCTTGAACCGGGAGGCAGAGGTTGCAGTAAGCCGAGATCGCAGCACTGCACTCCAGCCTGGCGACAGAGCAAGACTCCATCTTTGATTCTCAGCATTTGTTTAACGTAATAAAAACTGGCTTTAATAAAAACCTCAAAACTGGGAAGGCATCTTCTAGGCTTCAAGGATTCTTGACATGTAATCGTTCTGTTCAGAAAAGTTTATAGAATTCAGATAATTCTGTATAAATTATGAAGAGCCGCAATACTTTTTTGTTTCTGAGATTTAAAGTTCTAAGGGATTGTCAATAGATATCAAAATATTAATCATTAGACAATGGCTCTTCAAAAAAATTGCGGGGTTTTTTTCTTCTGTTGTATACATTTGAGTCCTGCATGCTGTGAAATGCTGAGAATAGAAGCATTAAATTGCTTTCTCTTGGGGGAAAAACAAAGAAATGGGGTTGAAGCTGGGAAAGCAAAGAGATAGGAACACACGTGGGACCTTTGGAGGACAGGATCCATGAAACTTGGCCAAAGGATTCATAGAGTCAAACAAAAGGCATATGTACCCAAGAAGAATTAGAAGTTGTGCATCTGAGGAACAGAAAGAATAGCCGTGCCATTAAGAGAAACAGGGAAAATATGAAGAAGAACTTTGAAAAGAACATTACCTCTGTTTTTGTCAGGAAGAGATTTTGGTCATTCATATAAAGATATTTAAAGACATCAGAATGAGTGTTCATGCCCAGGGATAAAATGTAGAAAATGTATAGAAGAAATTTGGGAACAACTTACATGTAAGAAACTGGAGGAAGAAAAGAACCCCAGAAAAGGAGGAGAAAACAGGAGAACCATCATGAGATCATGATCACTCAACCAAGGGACAGCGAAGTGTCTCCATGAAGGTGCTGTTGACAAGATCTAAGGAGGCTGAGGCATTGAAACCGTACTGTCCAATACAGTAGCCAATGGCTATGCATGCCTGTTTAAATTTAAATCAGACTAGATGTAAAATCTAGTTCCTCAGTTGTATTAGCCACATTGTAAGTGCTTGCTACCCACAACAGGCAAGTGGGTTGTGTATATAAATAGTGCAGCTATAGAACAAATTTATCTTGGCAATATTGGATTGAGGAATATAAAAACTGAAATAAAAGTCAACAGGAAGGTGGTCTGTCAAGGCAGTTAAGGATTTGGGATTAGATCAGAACTAATTCCTTGCTCTTTTGCTTACCAAAAGTGTGTCCTTCAACAAATCACTTAATCTCTTTAAACCCAATTATTAGCATTTACTTCCTGGAGTTGTTTTTTAAGTAATTAAATGGTAATATGTATGTATTTTATTGTTATTCCTAGACCACTGTTAGTCCTCAATAAAGGGGAATAGCAGCTGCAGCAGCAGAATACAGAGGGGTTAAAAGTCCTAATGCTATTGATTAAGAAGAAAATTGGAGGTTGATATGTGGATGCTGCAGGCCTAGACCACACTTTGATAGATCCGGAAAGCTAGGAAAGCAGATTATGCGGTTAACAGTTTGGAGAGGAGTTCTTTCCTGGTAAGTGTCCTAGAGGAAGCATGGGCATGAGGGTATAATAGAGAGGGTACACGAAGAGGGAATAAATAAGAAGAAAGCTGGAAAGGTTATAAGCATCAATGTGTGTCTTCTGATTGTTGAAAGGATGGTTGTGTTGTCTGACAAAGATAATATCACATCAGTGTGGAGATTGGATGGCGGAATTTTTATTGGTGAAGGGCAAGGAGGAAGTCAAAGTAGGAGCAAGAGGTGCTCCCCGTTGCCCCTGAAATTGCGTTATTATGAGGACAAGGATTCGTTTTATTTCTAAAACCTTAATCTGACTTCGTTGGTATTTGTCACCTCCTGAAGTTTTATGTTAAAAAACATTCTGAGGCTGCATTCAGACTCACTGGGAAGTAGTGCATGAATAAAGAGCGACTCCATGGACACAGAAATCCAAATCTTACCCTAAGTCAACAGTGCATATGAACCTGGTTTAACTGGTTTCAAGTGATCAAATGGTCACAGCCAGAAAGAACCATCCTTGGTTTTTTCTGCCCTGAAAGTTTCCTGCTTCTGGGACACACAAAGCGCAAGGACTTAGATTCTGCCTCTGGAGAACTGTGCTCTGGTGTCTCACATCCATGTAACCCACAGGTCATATCCTATTCCTTCACCAAATCATAGTAAATTCCCAGGCCTAATTCCTTGTGCTTCCTGTGCTTCAAGACTTCAGATAGCCTCAATGCAAAATTAATCCCCACGAGTACGCCAGGATCCCCTGAGGCACCTCTGGCCCCTCCCATAGTGAATGCTAACCTTCTTTCCAAAGAGCATTCGTAGCCACTTGAACCCTGAAAGACAGAGAATAGTTCGTTGAACTAGTTAAAGACACCTAAGTCATGGAAGATGGAGACTAGGGGGGAAATAGAGCAGTGATACAAAAAATTTAGTCTAGACCCTTTTTTGTTTTCTTGCGTTTCCATGTGGGAATGAAAATGCTGAACATTGAACTGATATAAAGAAATGCTTCATTAGACGTGAATTTACAAATTGGGAACCTAGAAAAGGAAATTTTAACAATTCTTTATTGCAGTCTCCATATATTATTCATTTTTGTGTGAACTTTAAGTACCTACTAATTATCAGTCAATGCATTTGACTTTGGTGACAAAATTATGAACAAGATGTCACTTCCGACTTCAGAGCAATTAAGGTCTTACATCTAGTGGACACACAAGGATTTCTGCTGTTTTAAAGTAAATTAAGGAAAATAATGAGTGTTCTATTTGACTATACATAAGGGGAAATTAATTGCGATCATTATGTAATTGTTTACATATATTGTGCCTAAAATCTCCCTAGAACAATAACTATACTGATAGCTAAATGTGTCAAAACATCTTAGTCATAAGATGTATTTGATTAGAATATCTAATTAACTTTATTAGATTCCCTTCATAATTATTAGTCATAGTCCAGTATCTCCCATACTTGAAGAAAACACAGAGAATATTGCTCACATCTTAGTTCTGAATCAACTAAAAGTCTAGCATACCTGCTTATTCCTACCCGCCTCCAACCCTCTCCAACAAAAATACTCAATTTGGGAAGAAATGCTAATTTTGACCTGAAGTAGGTCAAGGTTTGCCAGAAATATAGTGGCGAGACATTACCACACATTTAGCTGTTCTGTTTTCATATTATTTTTTTTCCTTAAATTGAGTCATTTATGATAGGTTTATGGAGAACTCAGAGAAAAATGGAAGAATTGGTTTGAATGATTCTGTTCAGCAGGAAAAAGACTGGAGTATGGCTAATCCTTAAGGTTTTATTCTCCGTGATCAAATGACTTTGAAAAATTAAAGAGTTTGGAAAATGAGACAAGGAGTGTTTAAGCTAAAACAGGGACCTCTCATAAGTTTGTTGAGCCAGACTAAAAAAAAAAAAAGAAATACAGGGCAATGTGAAATTCAAAGAAGCCTTGCTCTTTGAATCTCAGTGCTGTTACACAGGAGCTATGTGGCTTTTGGAGTCCAATAGAGCCTTTCATTTCTCTCTGAGGCAAAATGTTTATATGTAGGTACAAGAGCTCTGTAAATCAACCAAATCAGTGCATCAACTCTCTTTCTGTTTATATACACTAAGCATATGCTTCCTGTGACCACTTCAAAAGAAATATAACTTTCTTGAATATTATTTAAGTGCAGCTCGATGGCTGTGAAAGAGAGAAAATATAACTGACTTTGAATCTTTTACTACATGGGTGGAAAGAGAAGGAAGGAGTGATTGAAATGTTACACTGACCAGTCTAGGAAATGGGTAATAATGTGTGATTAAATGCAGATGTTAACCTGAAAAATTCAGTTAATCACAGATATTAAACATGCCTGGAAGCCATAAAAAGGCAGAAGGTAAACCAATGAATAACCTTGCGTTGAAATCATGTAGTGACACACAATTCACATTGGAATAAAATAATGGACTAAATTTAAATTACTTCAACTTTTCCATCTTGTATAAATGTTTACATACAAATGAACAGACCATTACATGGACTAGTAACCAGAGAACACTGGCAACTTGAACATATCTAAATCAAAGTGGAAAGATCCATGAATGACAGGTGTGTAAGTAGCACTTGGAAAGAAACAAGCAGAAAAATATTCCATTTGAGTAAGCATAAACCACATTAGAAACAAACATTATAAATAGGCTTTAAAATTCAGAATACCTGTTACATCCAGAGATAGTGCACAAATATAAAAAGCAGATCATAATTTGCCATAAGTGGTGCTTGGAAATCACAACTAGGCATTTCATAGCTAATGCTCCACAATCTAGTACTGGACTTGGGATATAATCGACACTCAATAAATGTTAGTTCTGATTTATTGTTAGCAGTTCTTCTCAAAATAAAAAACCAGAATGTTCTATAAATAAGAGGACTTCAAAAACATTCAAATAAGCAAGTGTAATTGCTACTATAATACATATATTCATACATTTTGTCAGCAGTCACCACTCTTTGCCACCTCTGGTTACCAATCTAACATTGTTGACAAGCACCTATATTTCACTTTGAGTTCCAATGAGTTTTGCATTCATCATTTTCAGCTGCTGATTTATCACTTTCAGCAGCTGGTTCTTCAAAGTCCCCTGTAAATACAGGCAGTAGCATGGTGATAGAATAGGATAACCACAAGTTGCCGAGTGGCTTTTTCAAACAGAAAATAAAACTATTTCCCACCATTTCTGCTTTCCAAGCACCCTCCAAGATGTAGTCTAGCAAAATGTGGGGACCCTCCCTCCTGTATTTCAAAAAAGTTCTGTCCTAAAAGCCACAGTCTTGCTCAAATCATGTTAGAGTAATTGAAAGAGGATTTCAAAGTTATTAAGTAATGGACAATCAAAATAAAAGGTAGTTTAATGTTGAAGTGAGGCTGAAAATTGTGAATTCCTAGTATAGTATTATTGATCCAATTCCTCAAGGAGTTGTTGGGTTTTTTTGTTTTTTGTTTTTGAGGTTTTTTTTGAGTAGATTAAAAGATTGAGGCAGTGTTGTTGGTCTATAGAGAGAGTTTTATTGAAAAACAAATGGAAAAGGTAATTAACAGAATCAAATCAGCAAACAGTGATTAAAATAGTAATAGTAATAATGAAAACAAAAGCCCTAATTATACATGTAATTCTACATAGAATATAAAAGAATTGGGGTCATACAGAGGCTTGTAAGTTGAAATAGAATGACTGAGTGGAAGGATAAGAGCATTTAAGGAATCAAAGAACAGTGGCCGTGCTAGTTGGAGTTTGGCCACACAGATTCTCTCACCCATGAGACACATTGAGTGTGAAGAAGGAACCTGCAGTCTTTTTGTGACAAGATGGAAGATGAAGAACATAAAAGTTGAAAGTCACCTCAAATCTCACACTAAAAACTTTAGTGAATGAGGTGCATGGGACTCCATCAAATGTAATCTCTTGCCCATTCAAGCATACACACAATCCCACATTTTCGATGGGCCAATGATTGCAAAGTTAGTCATGTTATCACCAGGTTTCTACAGATCAGTCTTCCTGATCACAGGAAAAAATGTTCTACAAAACAGAGGCTGAAAAAAAAAAAAAACTGCAAAACAAATTCCAACTCATTTCCTGTGCTGAATTGGAAAACTTGATACCAAGGAACATTGGTTGTCATTGTCACAACTGGAGTCTGACCTGTAACTTCATAAGTTTCAGTTTTTCATTCAGGATCTACACCTACCAACAAGGAAATATAAATACATTTGTTCAATTAGAGAGAAACTAATTCTTCTGACATTTTTCTTCCTTTTTATTCCCCTGGTCACATTCCTGAAATAAAAATAGAATTATTCCCATCATCTTTTATTCAATTTATGTATATCCAGGGATAAAATAGTGAGCGTATCTAAGGATAGGAATAATCTGTAACCTCTTAAGAATTTAGTAAAATTCTATCCCTTGTCAGTTGCCGTTTACCCAGGTAGCTTTGCCAGAAGATCCCCACTCCATGGGATGAGGTGAGTCACCTTGTTTATCACAGGCTTCTTTGCATGTAAGACTTGGTTCATCAATGCTGGCTCCATTACCAGAGATCTCTCTATATATCTGTCACCTTTGATATATGCATGTGATCCACTTCGATATCTTTTATTATTTTCAACACAATTTTATATCAAAGAAGTTTCTGGCAGGGGTGAATGGAGCCTTAAGGAAATGACAAAAATCAGATAATCTACTACTGGATGTGGGTATGGGAGTAAGCACAAAAGTCAAAGCTCAGGTAGATTGTCTGCAATAGCATAAATAGAAGGAAATATGAACAGAATAAGATAAAACCTCCCTGGAGCTACACAGATAAATTAGGAGCTGGTAAGAGCCTTATGAAGGAATCATATAAACTGCAGAATATGAGAAAGGATAGGAACTGGAAAATCTGTTAATATGAAAAAGGCAGGACAGATAGAAACAAGATCCAGATCTTGGTCAAAATGGGGAAAATACTGAGGGAAAGATTTAGGGCAATGAAAGAAGGTGATAGATAGATAGATAGATAGATAGATAGATAGATAGATAGATAGATGGATAGATAGATAGCAAGAGAGATTGACATTTTTTATTTCGTAAAAAAAAAACAAAAACGGGATACTTATGCAGAACGTGAATGTTTGTTACATAGGTTTACATGTGCCACGGTGGTTTGCTGAACCTATTGACCTGTCCTCTAAGTTCCCTTCCCTCAACCCCCACCTGCCAACAGGTCCTGGCGTGTATTGCTCCCCTGTCTGTGTCCATCCATGTGTTCTCAATCTTCAGCTCCCACTTATGAATGAGAATATGCAGTGTTTGGTGTTCTGTTTGGTGTCTCTGTGTTAGCTTGCTGAGGATGATGGTTTCCGGCTTCATCCATGTCCCTGCAAAGGACATAATCTCATTCCTTTTTATGGCTGCATAGTATTCCATAGTGTATGTGAACCAAATTTTCTTTATCATTGATGGGCATTTTGGTTTGTTCCACATCTTTGCTATTGCGAATAGTGCTGCAATAAGTATATGGGTGCATGTGTCTTTATAGTTGAATGATTTATGTTCCTTTGGATATATACCCAGTAATGGGATTGCTGGGTCAAATGGTATTTCTGGTTCTAGATCCCTGAGGAATTGCCATACTGTCTTCCACAGTGGTTGAACTAATTTACACTCCCACCAATAGTGCAAAAGCATTCCTATTTCTCCACAACCTTTCCAGCATCTATTGTTTCCTTTTTAATAATTGCTATTCTGAGTGGTGTGAGATGATATCTCATTGTGGTTTTGATTTGCATTTCTCTGATGATCAGTGATGTTGAGCTTTTTTTCATATGTTTGTTGGTTGTGTAAATGTTTTCTTTTGAGAGGTGTCTGTTCAGATCCTTTGTCCACTTTTTGATGGGGTTGTCTGGTTTTTCTTGTAAATTTATTTAAGTTCCTTGTAAATTCTGGATATTAGACCTTTGTCAGATGAGTATATTGCAAAATTTTTCTCCCATTCTGTAGGTTGCCTGTTCATTCTGATGATAATTTATTTTGCTGTGCAGATGCTCTTTAGTTTAATTAGATCCCATTTGTCAGTTTTGGCTTTTGCTGCAGTTCCTTTGGTGTTTTGTCATGAAGTCTTTGCCCATGACTATGTCCTGAATGGTACTGCCTAGGTTTTCTTCTGGGGTTTTCATAGTTTTAGGTTGTACAATTAAGTCTTTAATCCATCTTGAATTAATTTTCATATAAGGTATAAGAAAGGGGTCCAGTTTCAGTTTTCTGTCTATAGCTAGCCAGTTTTCCCAGCACCATTTACCGAATAGGAGATCCTTTCCCCATTGCTTGTTTCTGCCAGGTTTGTCGAAGATCAGATAGTTGTAGATGTGTGGTATTATTTCTGAGGTCTCTGTTTTGCTCCATTGGCCTATATATCTGTTTTTGTACCAGTACCATGCTGTTTTGGTTACTGTAGCCTTGTAGTATAGCTTGAAGTCAGGTAGCATGCTGCCTCCAGCTTTGTTTTTTTGTCTTTACTATATGGGGATCTTCTTTGATTCTATACGAAATTTAAAGTAGTTTTTTCCTAATTCTGCGAAGAAAGTCAATGGCAGTTTCATAGTAATAACACTGACTCTATTAATTACTTTAGGTAGTATGGCCATTTTCATAATATTGATTCTTCCTCTCCATGAGCGTGGAATGTTTTTCCATTTGTTTGTGTCCTGTCTTATTTCCTTGAGCAGTGGTTTGTAGTTCTCCTTGAAGAAGTCCTTCACATCCCTTGTTAGCTGTATTCCTAGGCATTTTATTCTCTTTGTAGCAATCATTAATAGGAGTTCATTCATGATTTGACTCTCTGATTGCCTATTGTTGGTGTGAAGAAATGCTTGTGATTTTTGCACATTGATTTTGTATTCTGAGACTTTACTGAAGTTGCTTTTCAGTTCAAGAAGTTTGGGGCTGAAATGATGGCATTTTCTAAATATAAAATCATGTCATCTGCAAACAGAGACAACTTGATTTCCTCTCTTCCTATTTGAATACTCTTTATTTCTTTCTCTTGCCTGATTGCCCTGGTCAGAACTTCCAATACTATGTTGAATAGGCGTGGTAAGAGAGGACATACTTTACTTGTCCCAGTTTTCAAAGGGAATGCTTCCAGCTTTTGCTCATTCAGTATGATATTGGCTATGGTTTGTCATAAATAGCTCTTATTATTTTGAGATATGTTCCATCAATACTTAGTTTAATGAGAGTTTTTAACATGAAGGGATGTTGAATTTTATCAAAGGCCTTTTCTGCATCTATTGAGATAATCATGTGCTTTTTGTCTTTGCTTCTGTTTATGTGATGGATTACATTTATCTGTTTGTCTGTGTTCAACCAGTCCTGCACCCCAAGGATGAAGCTGACTTGATCGGTTGATAAGCTTTTTGATGTGCGGCTGGATTCTGTTTGCCAGTATTTTATTGAGGATTTTTGCATCAATGTTCATCAGGGATGTTGGCCTGAAGTTTTTATTGTTGTTGTTGTGTTTCTCCCAGTTTTGGTATCAGGATGATGCTGGCTTCATAAAATAGTTAGGGAGTAGTCCCTCCTTTTCAATTGTTTGGGATACTTTCAGAAAGAATGGTACCAGCTCCTGTTTGTTTTTCTGGTAGAATTCACCTGTGAATCTGTCTGGTCACAGAATTGATGGGCTATTAATTACTGCCTCAATTTCAGAGCTTGTTATTGGTCTATTCAGGGATTGGACTTCTTCTTGGTTTAGTCTTGGGAGGGTGTATGTGTCCAGGGATTCAGCGATTTCTTCTAGATGTTCTAGTTTATTTGCACAGAGGTGTTTATAGTATTCTCTGATGGTAGTTTGTATTTCTGTGGGGTCAGTAGTGATATCCCCTTTATCATTTTTTATTTTGTCTGTTCGATTCGTCTCTCTCTTCTTCTTTATTAGTCTAGCTAGTAGTCTACCTATTTTGTTAATCTTTTTTTTTTTTCAAGAAAACTGCTCCTATATTCATTGATGTTTTGGAGGGTTTTTCATGTCTCTGCCTCCTTCAATTATGCTCTTATCTTATTTATTTCTTGTCTTCTGCTAGCTTTTGGATTATATTGCTCTTGCCTCTCTAGTTCTTTTAATTGCGATGTTAGGGTGTTGATTTGAGATCTTTGTAGCTTTCTGACATGGGCATTTAGTGCTATAAATTTCCTTCTTAATACTGCTTTAGCCATGTCTCAGAGATTATGGTACGTTGTCTCTTTGTTCTCATTGGTTTCAAAAAACTTTTTGATTTCTGCCTTAATTTTATTATTTACCCAGGAGTCATTCAGGAACAGGTTGTTCTATTTCCATGAAATTGTGTGGTTTTGAGTGAATATCTTAATCCTGAGTTCTAATTTGATTGCACTGTGGTCTGAGAGACTGTTATGATTTCTGTTCTTTTGCATTTGCCGAGGAGTGTTTTACTTCCAATTATGTTGTCAATTTTAGAATAAGTACCGTGTGGCACTGAGAAGAAAGTATATTTTGTTGATTTGGGGTGGAGAGTTCTGTAGACGTCTACTCGGTCCACTTGATCCAGAGCTGAGTTCAAGTTCTGAATATTCTTGTTAATTTTCTGTCTCATTGATCTAATACTGACAGAGGGGTGCTAAAGTCTCCCACTATTATTGTGTGGGAGTCTAAGTTTCTTTATAGGTCTCTGAGAACTTGTTTTATGAATCTGGGTGCTTCTAGTCAATTTTGATGAAAGAACCTGGATACCATTGTTGCCAGTGAAAGATTCACACATTTACTCTTTTTTTTTTTTAACTTTTCATTTTTTAAGGTTAGCATCTCCCTTGTCCCTTATAGTCCTATTAATTTCACACCACATTTATTTTTAAAAACCTAATCAACACAGCTATTGAGCTTAATAAAATAATAAAGCATAGCATTTCATAAAGTAGACAAGATGTGAGTTACATCTTTTTTAAAGATTCTTTCACACACACACACTCCCAGATACACGCACATTCCACATACACAGACAAACCTGGAACTGCCATCTACCCTTTCAAGTAGAAAAATAAACACATCAGGGCAACATTCTAAAATTATTGGTATTGTGTTAATGTTCTTCCTTTATTTGTGCATATCTAAGAGGTAATAAGACAACTGTGATCGCCCATAAAAAGGCTATAAGAACTGGAAAAGTGGTGTGTTTATAGAAAAATACTCTAAAATATAGAGATTTCCCATACTAAATTTGAATCTAAGTAGTATTCTGCTTTCTAAATCTCAGCAAAAATAAACATTAAATCTTTTGATCTGTATTTTTCTTCTTCGCGAAACTGCAGTTTTATCTCTAAAGTTTTGCTTCTGTTGTTGATCACTTAAATTCAAAACCTAAAGCTGTATCATTCCCTAGAATTTTTGCAATGTTCAGACATTCTGACTTCTAATCAATCTTGCTTACTTGCTGTATAAGAATGTTTGGTAGCTTTTCCTGGGCAATCTATTGGCTCTCTGCTTACCCATCAGTTATCTTTTACAGTAACAGATATAAAGAAATTATTAAACATTTTGTTAATTTCTGCATTCTTTTCTCAACTAATATTCTTTGCCTGTTTTATAATAGGCTATCACTTCCTTACTTCTGATCTTCAACCATATTTATAATTAACTGTTCACATTTTTGAGGGATTAGACATACAAATTCTTGGGAAGCCAGTACACAGTGCTCTTTTTATATTCCTAACTGGGCTAAAAATAAAAAAATTCTTATAAAAATAAGCTTTGGCCCTGGGTTTAGAAGAAACTAAGATAAAAATGACATTCAGAGTGGGTCCAAAAACTAATATATTAGTGTCATCTTGAAAACTTTGGCTTTTCAAATTCTATTTCCAGTTCCAAACTGCACCTATATGTATATAACATTAACCTTTAAACAGATAAGTAAAAGAAGGAAAAGTTGACACTAAAATAAAATGTCACTCTGACAGTATAGAAAAATGCATAGCACCTATATGTATATAACATTAACCTTTAAACAGATAAGTAAAAGAGGGAAAAGTTGACACTAAAATAAAATGTCACTCTGACAGTATAGAAAAATGCAATGCAAGCACAGTGGCTCACGCCTGTAATTCCAGCACTTTGGGAAGCGTAGGCAGGTGGATCACCCGAGGACAGGAGTTCAAGACCAGCCTGGCCACATAGCGAAACGCTGTCTCTACTAAAAATACAAAAATTATCCAGGCATGGTGGTGCATACCTGTAATCTCAGCTACTCGAGAGGCTGAGGCAAGAGAATCACTTGAATCAGGGAAGTGGAAGTTGCGTGAGCCGAGATCACGCCACTGCACTCCAGCCTCAATGACAAGAGCAAAACTCTGTCTCAAAAAAAAAAAAAAATTGATTTTTAAAAATATTGGACTCCTGATACAATTAAGTCTCCTCTGGGGTTCAAGACAATTGGACTTAGGATTAAAATGGCTTACAGCAGAGTTATTTTAGTACCTTAAACACCAAAGCAGTCTACTCAAGCATGGAAGGAGGTGACATGCTCCTACACACTCTTTCCCATCTTTCACAAACCCATGAAACAAAGTTTTGAAAAACTTTTAGAAAAAAATGCCACCTACTATCCTGGCAAAGTGGTAAGAATGCTTACCAAAATTCACAGCGTAAGAAAGAGAAAATAATTTAATAAAATATATCAGGACCCCAATCCTATTCTCCACGTGAATTTAAAATCTAATTCACACCAAGCAAAAATTTCTTATAAAAACTATTCCAGAATCAGAGAAACTCATGGAGATCTGCTGTAAGCAAATGTAATCAGTCCTTCAGCCCCGAGTGCCAGTACTCTTGGGTCAATAGGAGCAGAAGTTGTAGCTGATACCAAATGACTGGATACAGGGCAACAATGGGAGAGAAACAGTAGCTTCAAAAAGAGGCAAATTTTGTACACAAAAGACAGGAAGTATTCTTTTTAATCAGAAACTCTAAATAAGTAAATTTAGAATATTCTAAGAAAGAAAGGAAAAGAATAGAGAAATAATAAGGTGTCTCCATACTTATAGGAAAATGTGAAAAAAAGACTAGAAACTGGTTAAAATGGAACATTTAGAAAAGAGAAATACATGCGTGTGTCAGGGGCCCCCAAGACCACCCTCAGGCTTGGTGATCTACTTGAAGGATTTACAGCATTCAGAAAAGCCACTATACTTTTGATTACAGTTTGATACAGCAAAAGAAGACAGATCACAAGCAGTAAGGGGCAAAGGCACACTGGGTGAAGCCCAGGAGGTACCAGGCACACACTTCTATGTGTCTTTTTCCAGTGGAGCTGCACAAACCTGTTTAATTATGCTGACAATAACGTGTAATGACACATGTGAGGTGTTGTCAGTCAGGGAAGCTCACCTGAGTCATGTACCCAAGGTGTATATTTGGGGTCAGCGATGTAGTAGGCACATAGTCACATAAGCACCTCAGCTACTCAGACTGTAGCCCTGCAGAGCAAAAACAGGTGCTGGACATAAACCACAGTGTTTGCATAAACTGTCTGATCAAACTGGTCCTGTGTGTCCCTTGCCTCAGGCAAACAAAAACTATCAGGGCAGAATATTCCAAAGATTCAGAGTTCATCTCCCAGGAGCTGTCCAAGAGCAGGTTCTGAAGACAAGTCCTTTTTGAAGGTGTAAGGTTTGAGCAACTCACACCTGCAAAGTTAACCCTTTCCTGCACAGATTTAAAAAAAAATAAAGAAAAAATATCAGTGAACAAACAAAAGAATAAGACACAAAGAAAATATAAATGGATCATTGAAAGAGGAATCCAAGGACACCTTCCAGAATTCAGTACAAATTGACAAAGGTAAATAAAGAAACATGAAGGATGGGATGGAAAGGTCCAGTGGCCCACAAAGAAGAGCTGTGAAAAGAGAAAATAGAACTAGAGAAAGGCTCTCAGTGTTCAGAGAGATGTGAAGAGCAAGAATCTCAGTTTACAGAAGAGCACAAAGTCACCAGCAGAGTAAGAGAAACAAATTCAGACCTAGACCCATCTAAATACTCCTGAAGAATATTATGGAACAATCTTTAAGCTTACCAGAAAGAAGAAACTCATTTTTAAAGGAGGCAAGATAATTAGACATCATATTCTACATCAGTAAATGTCAGCTAAGAATCGAATTTTAGAGAAGGAGATTTTTACCCTTTGAATTATATTATTTCGTTGTCTTTGGCGTTCACTGTTGGTCACTTTTAAGAGTTTCCCTGTCTGAGAAATTTATTATCAAATCTGCAACTCAGATTCCTCACTTATAAAATGGAAGAAATAGCTATAGCCTTATAAAATAAAATCCAGTCATATTCAAACATGTATCGATAAAGTGTTATGGTTTGGTAGGCCTTTATTAAAAGAAATACTAAAAGAGGTGTTTCAACAAGAATTGAAACTAAAAGAAAAGAAGAATGTAAGAAATAAGCATATTTTGAAGCTTGTTGGTAGATATAAATAAATACTGACTATAAAATATGCTAATGATGAAATGAGGAGGCAATGTTAAAATATGTTGGAATTGTAATATCAGACAATAGTAATATAAGATAAATCAGACTTAAATAGTTGTAAGATGTTGTAAGATGTTTACATTACATGAATATCATATAGGAGGCAATTAAAGATACGGAATAACTTCAAACATCCTTCAGTCAAATATACAAGTTCAAATTTAAAATAAACCAGTATTTAAAATGTTTAGTGAAATGAGTAACCTCTAATCCAGTGGAAAACAGGAAAAGAGAGAGAGAATAAAGAAAATGATGTCAATGAAAAAGAAGCAAGGAGAAGAATAAAATAAAAAGGGAGGAGGAGGAGAAGCATCATACAATTAGGCAATTCAACAAAATGGTTAAAAATGCAAAGTTAGCTGCAATAAATATCTAAATATGTCAGTAACTATAAAGAATATTAATGTATTGTCTACCCTAAAAGATACAATATCACATCTGATTACAAAAAATGCCAGTTATATGCTACTTAGGATGGTCACATTTCCCAGTAACCTGGATTTCTGGATTTCACCTATTGTCCTAGCATAATTATCAATGCTCTTCTTTTTACTCTCAAGAGTTCTGATTTGGATGATAAATGACACACTAACAGAAATACTATACAAGAAAGTTGAAAACAAATATATGCAAAGATAGATTGACAAAAAAGATATTTGCCAAAATAATGCTGGTATGGAAATATTAATAGCAAATAGAATGGATTTATGATTAAAATTTTTAGTAAAGATACAGGAACATTTTATTCAGCTAAAAGGAACAAACCAAGAAGGAGATGAAGCAATCATTAGTTTGTAAGTCTTCTAAACTTAGCCCTAAAATACTGAACGCAAAAGCCAACAAGAGTGCAAATAAATAGGCAAACTCATAGTAGTGGGAGATTTGAATAGACCTCTCTGAGAAACTAACGGACACAATTTTTAAAATAGTAAAGTAAAGATATTTGAACAACACTCTTACACACTTAATTTTTATAGAAAATTTACACTATTGGTCAGGCACAGTCACTTACACCTGTAATCCCAGCACTTTGCCTGAGCTCAGGATTTCGAGACCAGCCTGGTCAACATGGTGATATGGTCTATTATTATGAACTGCATAATTTTCTAAAATTATTAGCCTTTTCCGGTAAAGACCTCAACAAGGTATTGTACAATCTTGTACAGCATTAGCATTCTTGGGAAATTGGGTGCACACTCTAAACTTTTATTTCTCAGCATAAATCAGTGCTTTTCAAATGTTAGTGTGCAGCAAGGAGCTTGATAAAACACAGATTGCTTGGTTGGCCCCACCTATGAGTCTTTGATTCAGTACATTTGGATTGGAGCCCAAAAATCTGCATGTAAAATAAGTTATCAGATGATGCTGATGCTGTTGGTCAGAAGGCCACAATTAAGAACCCCCACATAGAAAATTTTAATGTATGCTTTTCACATACATGAATGCTTTATGGTTCATTTGTAGGACATGAGAGCCATTCTCAGTTTTGTAGGACTCCCCCATTGTTGCAGGAAGTCTATCATCCCTGGCACCCTTCCATAAATGCCAGGGTGGTTAGCTTTCAGTGTTCCAACCACAAATGTTCTAAGAGAGAGGACATGGAAGCTAGAAGTCTCCTACATCCTAAGCCAGGACCTGTGGAGTCAAAGATGCTGGCAAAGATCTTCAAGAGGAGAAGTAGATACCACCTCCCCATGGAAATGGCAGAAAATGAAATTGCACACATCTTTAATCTACCACAATCTACCGTCTCACCACAAATTATTCATATTTTTCCCATATGCAACATTAATTAACTATCCCTTCTAAAATACCCACTCCTCAAGTCTAAAATCTTGTCTCCCTCAGGTCTAGGTGCGGGAAGAAGCTCCTTAGGTAAGTTTCTCAAGTACAGCTTTCCAAGTACTATTTCTCCCTATGTGAAATCTGCCTGTCACCCATATCCATCATATGATGGTGGGACACAGGTAAGATAACATCAAGTTATTATCAATCCAAAAGGAGAGAACAGAAGGTACACTGCAGCCATTGAATTTCATAGAAATCCAGCCATTTCATTTCATAGAAATCCATTGAACATACATTGCCAATGTACTATGGACTGAAATTAGGATGTTGAAGCCTTGACCCCTAATGTGATATGTATTTGAAAATGTCTTTGGTAGACAATTAGGTCATGAGAGTGAATCCCTGATCATGGCACTGGTGCCTTTATAAGAAGAGACATGAGAGAGATCTCGTTCTCCCTCCCTTCTCCATCTCCACCATGTGCGGACATAGCCAAAAGAGGGCCATCTGCAAGCCAGGAAAAGTGCACAGCTGAACTGGCCAATACCTTGAAGCTGTAAGTACCTCTGTTAAGGCCTCAGTGTCTTAAAACCATTTCTTACTTTGATAATATTTTGTTAGAAGATAATAGGATGAGAAACATCCTTTTTTTATCATTGCATTTTTTTAAAATTACACTTTAAATTTTAGGATACATGTGCAGAATGTGCAGGTTTGTTACATAGGTATATACATGCCATGGTAGTGTGCTGTATCCATCAACTGGTCATCTACATTAGGTATTTCTTCTAATGCTTTTCCTCCCTAGCCCCCCAGCCTCCGACAGACCTGGGTGTGTGATGTTCCGCTCCCTGTGTCCATGTGTTCTCATTGTTCAACTCCCAGAGAAACATCTTTTTTTATATATTCACTAAGTCCTGAATCATCTGTATAGCCTTTAAATTCCCCTCAAAATTTTAACAGTTCTATTTATCTCATATGTCTCTTTTCCCTATCTTATCATATGCAGCTAAAATAAACAATAGGCACTTCCGACAACCCAATTCAACACTTTATGTGATCCACCAGTTTATTAGATACATGTTTTATTTGCCACGACGGCAAGCAACAACTTTACTAAACTTTCTGCCACTCCCATCACAACAGCCATCTTCCTCCAGCGTCCAATAACATTTTCTCCACTGTCCTCGAATCCCCCCTCAATGGCCTCTTAAAGGCCCTTCCATTTTGACAAACAGCCTTCTTGAGGCCTTTCCAGTCTCTGCTTACTGCCTTGTCCAAAAAACATGTATTTTAGGTTTTTATTACAGTATCACCAGGTGTTGAGTATTAAAATTCGGGCATGTTATCTTTGCCGGGTAACAAACTACCACAAACGTTAGTGGTTCCCTCCCATGCCTGTAACCCTGGCAAGGACAGGCAGAAGCTGAGCTCCTTTGGGCCTCTCTTCTCCATACATTCTCGGGGTCTTCCCACATGGTCTCATCAGACTCCGTGTATGTTGAATCGGGGCTCCCCAAGTGAGTGCTCCAAGCGAGAAGAAGGGAAAGCCACTAGTCTCGTAAGGCCTGTGCCCAGAAACCAGTACACCATCTGTTCTGTTACGCACTTATAAAGCTTACCCAGATTTAAGGGAGATAATCTGTGTGTGTGTGTATGATGAGGTCGCACTCTTGTTGCCCAGGCTGGAGTGCCATGGCGTGATCATGGCTCACTGCAGCCTCGACTTCCTGCTGGGACAATAAGCACATGCCACCAAACTGGTAAATTTTTTGTTTTTTTTTTGTAGCGACAAGCTTTCACCACGTTGCCCAGGCTGATACCCAATTACTGGGCTCGAGCGATCCTCCCTCTTCGGCCTCCCAAAGTGCTGGGATTACAGGCATGAGCCTCTGTGCCAGGCTGGCCTCAACTTGCAATGGAAAAAGTAGCAAAGAATTTGTATCTGTACCACACTTCCCATCACTAAGACAAATAAAATGTCTGGCCAATTTTGAAACCCACTCCCAGGGGAAGAGGCACACCCATTAACCTGATTTTAGGAAAATTAGCATTCCCAAGGACCTGAGGTCTTATATTTCCTTTTTGAGCAGGAGCTGTTATCTCTGGGGAAGTGACCACACCCACAATCAGTCCCAAGGTCCTGCTAGGCATGCTTCTACAGGCGAGAAAGGATTTTACAAGACTAGCAAGTGCTCTTTTCCTCGGGATTAACTTTTACTCTTCTTGAGGCATTTGAAGGCAAGCGCTAAAGTGCTTCTAGGTTGGCTGACAAATACATTCCTAGCTTATCTCAAGGGAATTCCCAAAGTGAGTTTCCTATTTATAAGCTGAATTTCTAGTCCTATAAATCTTCTTATATTTCTCAGGGAAAAGGTAGGAACAGACTGCTCTGGGCTCTGGGTGGTCTACTATAAACTTCCTTATAGAGGTTATGCTTAAATGTCCTTCTTGTTCTGCTCAGCCGGAGTTAGTTGCCTGAGCAATCCTAGGACAAGAGAAAATTACTAAAAGATTGCAGGGATTTATACAAAGAGAAAGGCGCTGGGGTCCTAGGCTTCTGAGGAGCCATATCTAATGCCAGGGCCCAGGTCTGGAGATAATCGGCCATCCTTGCTTGTTCATGAAAAAACAAAAAAAAAAACATACCGAAGAAGTATTCCTGTATGAAATCTCCTTTAGCGGAAGGCTTTCAAAACTTCTGCTAAAATACAGACTTTATAACCTACACTTTAGTTGTGTTAACTTTTCCTGAAACTAAGTGTGACCACAGACATTCACGTATAGCCAGAAACTTCAGAATCTGGGAGTCTCCCAAATGCAGAACCCTTTACAAAATGCCTGTGACAAAACACCTTTCTTTCCTGAGCTGTGAGCTGGAAGAATTTCCTCAGCCTTCATGTAGGTGAGTAAGCTCTTTTCATTTTATGGTTGCACCTCTTTGACTACTTAGAATTTCATTGTTGTGCTCAGTAAGCCATGATTAAATATTGAGGTCAGCTGCCCTCTGGGGACTGGGGTCACTAAGTTAAATCCTGGCCACTTGCTGGAAATGTGCAGTTTCCTCTCTAGTTACATAGAGCTTCTGTTTGTGAATAGTAAGCACTGAATAAATATTTCTAAGCTGCTTACTAATCCTGAATTGTATGCTTTTCTGTAGATTTATTTCTTCTTTTTCAGGCCTACTAATTCCACATTAATGTCAGTCAACGTATTTCAAGCCGTCTCAAATCTAAGAGGCCCCTCGGCAATGCGGGGGACTGAGACTCAGGATAATCCAAGGTACTGATATTTTGTGTCACTCTGTGTCACGGCTTCTTTTTCACATTCGGAAGAACACAGCTGAATCATGAATGTGATCTACAAAAACAAACAGAGGAAAACAATTAGCGATTTTAAGTCAGTTAGAGGTGCAGAGAGAAGTTGTCCATTTGTCCCTTTAACAAAGAAAAACCTCTGTTTTCTTTTCTCTAAGCCCTTCATCATGCTCTAAGCTCTCCCAAGCACAAGGTTATCACTCATGAACACAAACTACAATGGCTGATTTTTCTTAGACTTGTTTGGTTCTTGTAAACGAGCCAATAAACTAACTGCATGAAAAATGACATGTTCAATTATCTCTACTTTTTTGGGAAAAGAGCAGATCGATTTTTTTTTTTAAGCCAAGCACAGATGAGGTATTTTCCAGAAAGGCACAAGGTGTAATTATAAATTAATGCAGGGGAATTTTATCTGTGCCAATTTGAGCTTGGAAGAAAATCGTATAGAATTACTTGTCTCTTTGTGCAGGTCATATTACAATGCTTCTCAAAGACTGATCCAATATTCAGTGTGTGTTGTACAGTAACATCTACAGTGAGAAAGGGGGAATAAAAGCTGAGCTGGTCAAATGCAATGTCCTCTTTCATGAGGTCAGCCAATAGGAATTGTAACAGCTAATATTCTAGACAGTGGGAATGCAGTAGAGGGCTTTTTCCCTTCTTTCCCAGGAGAAAAAAAATAAATATCAAGGCAGTTGTTTTGAAATCCAGAAAAATCACACTTGGAAACCCAAAATAAACCATCCTCAGATTCTATCATTTGATGTATTATCTCCTTGAGAGTCCAGATAAACTGAGACATTAGCTTTACAGGGTTTCATTCTGATTTCTAACCTAGGACCTCAATTTGAGGTAACTTGCTGTTTAGATTAAGGTTTATTGCATAATTTTTAAAGTTCAGTATCACTTCTAAATGATCTCTATCCCCTTATATTATCTTTCAGTAACCTGGCTTTTATCATCCTTTTCTCCTATTCAAATAAGCCTTTATGAAGTCAAACCTAGATGGTTTTCTGAATTATAGATCTCTCACCTGACATACTTTGCACATACCTGTGTGGTTTCCCTTCTTCCTCCTTTAGAAGTCCAGCTCATCGTCTTGCCTGAGGATATAGAGAAGAAATGTAGGGATCTTCAAAATTGTTTCACAAACAACCAACTTTTTTTTTTTTTTTTTTTGAGACACGGTCTCAGTCTGTCACCCAGGCTGGAGTGCAGTGGTGCAATCTTAGCTCACTGCAACCTCTGCCTCCCAGGTTCAAGCAATTCTTCTGCCTCAGCCTCCAGAGTAGCCGGGACTACAGGTGCACACCACCACACACAGGTGATTTTGGGATTTTTAGTAGAGACGGGGTTTCACCATATTGGCCAGGCCGGTCTCGAACTCCTGACTTCGTGATCCACCCGCCTCGGCCTCCCAAAGTGCTGGGATTGCAGACGTAAGCCACCGCGCCCGGCCCACAATCAACCAACTTTTCTGCACAAGCTGTGGCTACTGCCCTTGTTGCCTGTTCTGCTTGGAAGCAAGAGAACAACAGAAGACACAGGTGACCAAAGAATGAATAACATGTCCAGCCTTTTGTGTTACTCCTGATATCATAATAAGACATTGTGTATTTTATTCACATGGATCTTGGCCGTATATTGAGTACAGTGAGGTTGGCTTCAATGTACAATAGACCAGGCAAAGAACAAATGGCACCACCAAACCCATCCCTGCTGCCCATCCCATGCCCCTTCTAAGCAGCACCTGAAAACCCTCGTTAGCATATTCCTGTACATTCTACCAGGTGGTTAACATCTGCTAAAAATCTTTCTCTTCTAAATTATTGATGCTTGTAGACAATATTATAAATTCATTTTAATCAAACCACTCTCCCTATAATAGTGGTACACAATTTAATGGCACTAATCAGGTACCAGGTTCTTCACATACACAAATTCATTTGAACCTCACCACATTGCTGTGAAGTAGGTATGATGACCCTCCCACATTATGGTACAAATGAGGAAACTGAGGTACACAGGTATGCAATAAACCACAGAGCCTAGGTTTGATTTCAGGTCCATGCTCTTAACTACACTGTGCTGCCTATCTGGCCACCAGAGGTCAGATTCCTTGAAGGAATCAATATTTGACTGAGGTGTGGTGCTTTCTGAAGGGAAGCAGAGAAGAGTCTGGGGGAATCTCAGTGTTTTTAGCTTCAAGGTTATACACAAAAGGAGTACACTAGCAACAGATGAGAGAACACAAATATCCCTTGATTCAGAAAGTTATGGATGCCCAGCTCTGCCGAGGCTTATTCGTACTAAAAAAACACGTAAAACTTTCCTGTGAATATTGAAGATTTCAAGGCACTAAGGGGATACTCAGATAACAAAAGACCAGAGCTATCCATATATGCGTCTTCTGCTGTTCATCGAGTTAATTATCCAAACATTTATTAAGCATCTATTAAGCATAGCATTATTAAGCATCTGTTGTACATAAGACACTAGACTAACGGGGATGCAAAGATGAATGCCATTTGTTTGGAGGCTGCAGTGGATATGCCTCATTATTAGATTCATCTTGTAGAGCAATGGTTCTTGAATTCACCGCATATTATAACCACCTGGGGGAGTTCCAATGAAAACTTCCAAAGGAAAACATTCCCAGACCAGTAAATTCAGACTCTCTAGGGTAGAACCCAGGCATAAGGATTCTTTTAAAGCTCCCCAGGGTTTCCAATGTGAAGCCAAGGTTGAAAATGCTGAGAACCACTGTTTAGAGTAACCCATTGTGTCAAAGCCTAAATGCCCTCAGAAAAAAAGTCCACTTTTGCCTTGGCATTTTCTTTTTTGTTGAACAGATAGACACTAGGCTGTAGCTTCCTTATTGCATTTTTTAACCCATTTAATATGCTTTTTTCTGGAGCACTTACTTGCTTCTAATTCAAAACTGGCAGCAGGGGAGTGGCGTGAGGGGAGGGTGGTCACTGCCAATGGCTTTACATGTCCAAAAGTGGAAGATTCCACTGGGAGGTTAGGTGGGAAGCAGCGGCCTGGGCTCTAAAGAGAGATGTAACTCAGTTTTTCTGCTTGACATTATTACCCTGGACAAGCCACTTAACTCTGTGAGTCTTGGTTTCCCTCTTTGTCAAATGGGGTCAGTGATGGTTGTTTGTGAGAAGTAAACCAAGTAACTTAGGTGAAGTGCATGGTACAGAGCAAATGCTCTGTGAAGGCATCTTCTACCGTAATTATCCTGCTAATTCAAGTGAATCCTGCCCTTCTTGAAGACTTCTTTACCAAGGTCTTCTCATAACCGCCATGCTGCCTGGGGAATGATGCCAAGGGGCTACTCTCCCTAGCTCAGACAAAACTTCTTCAAACTCTCCATTTCCTTTAACAGCAATTTCCCACACTGGACTGCTGAAGTCACATCTTGGCTTCATCCTAACAGTTTTCAATTCTTCAGATTCTTTTGTCTCTTTCATTTTTTTTCCCCCATATCCCCAGACTTGCTCTTTAAAAGTGGTCTTTGCTTCAAGATCTTTCCACACAGTTCCTTCCTGTGAGCTTCCTCCTCCCTTTCTCCTCTTGCCAGGCTCTCACAGATATAAAATGGACACTAAAACTCTTTTTATTTCAGTTTTTTACTTAGGCTTTTACTTTTAAGATTAAAGCTATAAACCCAATGAATATTTCATGTGGAACACTTCTCAGCCCTCATTCACCAAGGTGGATGTAATAACTAGCAGAAAGGCTGTAATAAAATAAACTGGATAAAGCTAACCAGACAGAACATGTTAAAAGACACGCATTTATGACTGCTTGATGAGGTAAAATGTTCCCGAAGAAGATGTGCAGGTTCCTTTTTCATTTCACCTTCCTTCATCTCCTTTCTCAGTGCTGTTTGGCATCATCCTCGCTCCTCTAACCTCTACTGGCTTTCTATTTTTTAAAAAAAATTCTAAGTCCTTATCCTAAATACTTTGCTTTCTCTTTTATTGGTTTTGGAATAGACTGGAAGCCATGATCCACTGTGTCCCTCTCGGATGTCTGCTAATATCACAACCCCGGCTGCATCTTAGGCAGCAGCTCTGCTTCTTTTCATTTCTCATTTTTCCCACAATTCTAGCTTGATGACAGCTGGAAAATCCTGGTAACAGGTAACACATGGCCTCCTTTTCATATATGCCGCAGAGTCTCCTGGAGGAAGTTTAACTTAATCCTGGTGCCCTCCTTTTTTTGCCAACCCACCCATTCGCCAAGGAGATGTCAGGGATAAATTTGTGAGGTGCCAAAGTGACTGACATTTAGATAGCAATGAGCTCATATTCATCACTTTAAAGAAAGCGACATCATCAGCCTGCCTAATGCTATTTGGCCCATTAATCTTCTCATTTCTAATGTAGCTATCTTTTCCTGTTTTCTCAACTTCTTAGTGTCCTTGGCAACCTTTTCAGACCACTAGTATCTGCGTCTTTATCCACTATCATTTCTGCAAAATTCAGTTTCCATCATACCTTGTAAACTCACATGTTCAGTTCTCTTTCTCATAAAGTCAATGAGAGGTTAACCTTTCAGGTAACTGTTTTTAAATAATCTGTTTAAACCATTCTATTAATAATTCAAAGACCTTTTGAATTTTTCTCTTTTTGTTTTGGTCTTTTTCTTTAGAGGACTGAGCATGTATGCTTTTTATACAGGCTAAAAGCACTGTATTTTTTTTTTTTTTTTGAGACGGAGTTTCGCTCTGTTGCCAGGTGGAGTGCAGAGTGCAGTGGCGCGATCTTAGCTCACTGCAGCCTCTGCCTCCCAGGTTCAAGCCCTTCTCCTGCCTCTCCTCCCGAATAGCAGAGACTACAGCTGCACACCACCACACCCACCTAATTTTTTGTATTTTTAGTAGAGACAGGGTTTCACCATGTTGGCCAGGATGGTTTCTATCTCTTGAACTCATGAGCCTCCTGCCTCTGCCTCTCAAAATGCTGGGATTACAGGCATGAGCCACCATGCCCAGCCAAAGGAGACTATCTTTAAGGTAACACCTTTGGATAGCTGAGAGCCATTCAAATAGTTAGGTCCTAGTTCTGGCAATGTTCTCTAAATTCTTCAAGGTTATAAATCTTCACTAGTGTGCAATTTAAGTTATTCTTGGGAAATTCTGGATAATAGTTATAAAATATACCCTCTAAGAACCAGAGATTAATTAATCTACCCAGGCTTACTTGTTGTCCCCAGAAGTTTTATAAAATGCATTGCTCCTAACACACATAACACTAAGTGTGTTCTGTACGTCTATGTGGCACCAGAATTGTGGACAGCAGAGAGGACCAGTAAAAGATCTCTGAACAGGAAATTCCAAGGTGTCAAGGAAAAAATTCCAGTTGGGAAATCATAACATCAATGTAATTGAATATAGTGAAAATGCCACCTATTTTATTTTTGTCTCAAATACTAAGTAATCAAGCACAGAGCTGGATATACAATAGAATCTCTAAAGCGTATGTAATAACTTGTTTTAATTTGAACAGTGAGACAATGATATTCAGCCAGAATAAATACTGGTGAGAAGATTGGCCTCTAATCAGTTAAACTGTGATCATAATATAAAATCATAGAATTGCTTACAAATAAAAAAATACATTCGATGTTGTCAAGTCCAGTCAGTGAAAAACTTAAATAAACAAAACAAGAGAGCTCTTTATGCTAAAGATAACAACAGTGTCTCCAGGCCTGAAGAATGAGTGAGAGACAACAGAGTCTCACGCAGTCAGCCCACACCTATCCTCTCCATCCCCATGGAGACTCGCTTGAACATAACTGATCGAGTTCAATATGTTTACTTATGAATGAGAGCACTAAGGCCTAAACCATCTGTACACCTCACCCAAGGACACAGACCTTGTTAGTAGTAAAACATAAAAAAGAACTGAAGGCTTTCCATTTCTGCTCCACAGGACTCTTATTACGTCACGTCTCCTCCTCAAAGAGGCCCATTTGGAAACCAAACTTCTACTACAAAAGAGGCAGTAGTGGAACATCTTGAGATTCTGCTCAAAATTGAGATGTGTGCACTCCAAGAAAACAGGTAGACAAGGCCCATCGCTGTGTCTGCCTGTGTCCTGCGCTGTTTGCACTCCAGCATTTATGTCTTCAATCGCATCATTAACAAATGGTTGGACAGCAGCCTATAGCTAACTCCCTGGTTTTATATGTATGGGAACCTGTTCCTGTGGCTGTAATAACAAGGATGGAATTACGTAAAGTTGTTATGGGACCATTCAGCTGTGTTGAGTCAGGCAAGCTTTAAAGAGTCTGAGAAAGAATTTTCAGATATATTCTATGACAATTACTGTCCTATAGCTGTGACTTAGCCAGTGGTATGAGTCCAGCAAATCAACAATTTCTATAAACTCTAACTTTCCTAAGAGTGAAACTTTATCCCAAAGCCTCAGGAAGACACTAACAGGACAAATCATGTTGAAAAAAAGACTATGAAAATGTACGTGTATCATTCATAATGCTTAAAAGAATGACCCAATGAATCTGAACACCACTGATTTAAAAACCTACAATACTTCTAATTAATATGCATTGTATTAGTCAGTTTGGGCTTCCATCATAAAAATACCATAGACGGAGTGGTTCAAGCTATAAAATTTTATTTTCTTACAGTTTTGGAGGCTGCAAGTCCAAGATCCGAGTGCCAGAAGGCTCGGGTTCTGATGAGAGCCCCTTCCTGGCGTACAGATGACTGCCTTCTTGGTGTGTGCTCACATGACAGAGAGAGAGAAGGGGCTCTCTGATGTCTTCTTCTTCTAATCCTATCATATCAAGTTGCCATCTTTATGACTTCGTTTAACCTTAATTACATCTTTAAAGACTCTGTCGGACAGAATATAGACACACTGGCAGTTAGGGCTTCAGCATATGAAGTTTGAGGGGACATATTAATGATTCCCATTGAATATTAAACTTGGAATAGGCCTGGCACGGTGGTTCACACCTGTAATCCCAGCACTCTGGAAGGCCGAGGTGGGCAGATCACCTGAGGTCGGGAGTTCGAGACCAGCCTGACCAACATGGAGAAACCCCATCTCTACTAAAAATATAAAAAACTAGCTGGGCATGGTGGTGCATGCCTATAATCCCAGCTACTTGGGAGACTAAGGCAGGAGAACAGCTTGAACCTGGGAGGCAGAGGTTGCAGTGAGCTGAGATCACACCATTGCACTCCAGCCTGGGCAACAAGAGTGAAACTCTGACTCAAAAAAAAAAAAAACTTGGAATAAATGCCATAACAAGCCTTTCATATTTACTACACTTATTGTAAATTATTGTATGTGTTATATAATTATACTGAAACCCATATTACATCTATATTTACAATATGCCTAATACAAAAGCAAAAAGCCATTTTTCAAACACCATGTGGGAATAAACTGTTTAATACATGTGAGTTTTTCAGGTAAGTAAAAAGTAGCATTATAAAAGTGAATCTTTAATATGATAGATATTTAATAAAATTATTGTAGCATGTTCACAGGTCTTATTTACAAGTTGTAGAGTATATTTTTAAAATAATTCAAAATTATTTCCTGATAATGCAAGGTCATCATTTGGAAAATCAAGTTTTATACTTTAACAATAAAGAATGCAAAAAGGGTGTAAAACTGTTTCCCTCTACGGTAAGAGACCCCAGATTTAAGATCTCCACACTCAAAAATAAACAAACCCAGAGAAAAACAATTCCCATACTTCAAGATAACAGACCTTCTAATGTGTTGTTCTATACTATTATTTATTGGACAATCTATTATATTAAGTTGTTATGTTTCCTTTAACATTTAACTCTGAATCAGTAGAATGTGGCCTAAGGGCCTGAAGTTTTCATCCCTGGGAAGGGAATATGAACTCTGTAACTTTTAAATTTGTTGCTACATTTAACTTATTTATTTGTACTTTTCAAAAATTTTGTCTCAAGAATTAAAGTGACTAAAATCCCAATCATATCTGAAGAGTCATTTTATTTAAAAGTTATCAAACTGTTTTAAATTTAAAATATTCTTAAATTCAGTCTTTTTACTAAATGTACTGTGTTCATCAGTATCAGCTGGGTTTAACTTAGCACGAAAAAAATGAATGGGAAACATTATGTTAACATGATTATTATTGAAATATAATCATGTAAATAACTCTCAGTTCCATTGGGAGTAGACTAAGTACTATTTTTAATGTATGTACTTCCTTTTCTCATAGACTCTACATACTTAAATAATTTAAACTAAATAAAAGCAAATGTTTTTGTATAATCACAAGAATTTAACTTAGCTTTTTTATTACAACAATGCCATTGTATATTTTTTCAATCTTTATTTTATTTCTACTGAGCTAACATGGCTTGGCTAACAATTTTAAAGTTATATTGATATGTTTTTATTATTATAGGCAAAGCTAAGCCTTAAGTTGCATTTTGCATATATGATATTCAATAATTTAAATAACATTCAAGTATCAATTAAATATATAATATAGCTATGCATATTTTGGAGTTTAAGAACATACTTTTCCTTCCCTTTTGAAATTCAGTACATATAATTCCAAGGAAATATAAATTAAAATAAAAATGATTAGTTATCAATATTTAAGAAGAGATCAGTTTCTGCTAAACAAAAATTTATTTTAAAAGAGGTTAGGCACTTAATTCTGTTGAGATTTGACTGAAACTTCTGATTTATTTACTCTTAAGAATTCTACTAGTGCTTCACTAAAATGTCATTCTTGTTGAGTAAAATTTTTTGGCCTTAATTTTCTCTCCACCAACCCCAGCTTGGTGAATCAAAGCACTTCTATTTCAATATAATCACAAAGTAAGCTGTCATATAAACTTTATGGACCGTGATTTCATGAAAAGTTAGTTTCTTTAAGATTATTTCATTGTCAATCATTGGCAGAAGGAATACAGTATAGCAAAAAGGTTTAAACTTAAAAGTCAGAAATTTTGTTTCAACATCATTTGAAAATATGTATCAAGAGATAAAACAATTCATTTTTTTGACAATATTTTTCTCTTGAGGCCGTAATATTAAATATGAAAATATTAATTAATATTAAAACTATATATAAATCTTTTTACACAAAGATAAGAATTGGAACATTATGCTATCAATATCTGCAAAAATTCAACTTACTGACAGATTATATCTTCATAAAAATGTGGTGTAAAGCCTAAACTTAAGGTCTAATATTATGTCTACCTTAATATCTGGAGGAATCAGGAAGGCTTCAAATGTCGTAAATGCAAGTCTCCTGCCCCACTCTGCCCCCAGTGGTAAGGTTCCAGAGCCAAACCTCTTTATTAATCTCTTTATCAAATCTCTTTATCATGATGGGAGGAGACTGGGTGTCATTTCTGCTTAGCCCTGAGTAACTTTTCCGTTTCTTGTCAGCCACAGAATTATTCAAACAAGCAAGTCAATGACATCGTCCTGTGAGAACTAGGGGACACCTACACTCCTGATACTACAAAATCCATCTCCCACAGTTCCGATTACTTATACTGTCGTTGATTGTAACCTTCATGTGGCCCTGCATGGCACAATGTCCTCCGGCCTTTGGCTGTTTAGGACACCAGTAAACTGTCACCAATCTCACCCG
Organism: Cacajao melanocephalus; assembly: GCA_963573385.1. NCBI lineage: Eukaryota > Metazoa > Chordata > Mammalia > Primates > Pitheciidae > Cacajao > Cacajao melanocephalus. The sequence goes on along the minus strand of CAUYLG010007995.1, from coordinate 158,383 downwards.
TGCAGATTGGGTGCCATGTATTCAGCCATCCATAACCCGGATTCATCTGTCACCAATGATGTAACTAGCAGGAGATTAAAAAAAACTTTGTAGGCACACAAAAAAATTGTTGTTAAATGTAAAAAAGAAGTTATCATAATAGATAAAAATGCATGGCCTAAAATGTATACCAAATACAAACAACTTTATTTTAAAAATATTTTTCAAAGAACTAGAAAGATGCAACTAATGTGTTAATAGCAGTTTCCTCTCCATAGTGGGATTCTGTACTTTTCCTTTTTTCTTACTTGCCTTACTTAACAATAATCTAAAATTTAATATATAAGAACACTTAAAAATAAGAAGTCCACTTTTTTTCCCTAGCTAATAAAACTTGGACTGTTAAACTTGTCCTATTCCTCATTGTATTCTCCAATATGGGGTGTGATAACACCTTCCAGAATAATGGCTACATTCACTTCAGGGCACTTTGAGACTATCTTATGAATTCTAAAAGATAATGTAAGTCGTTTTTGTTGTTAATTATTACAGTAAAAACAGAGTTCTTCCATTAACACAGCTAAAATTGGCTAGTTGCATAAAGATAGTTTCCTGTCTTTCTCTGCCAGCTCTACAAAAAATATACCATAGTTATAAGCTGACTTCAGTATTTCACTCCCTCTCAGAAATTCTAGTATTTCACTAGCTAAAATTGGCTGGTTGCGTAAAGATAGTTTCCTGTCTTTCTCTGCCAGCTCTACAAAAAAAAAATACCATAGTTATAAGCTGACTTCAGTATTTCACTGCCCTCTCCCACCAACTCAGTGTCAGCCTCTCGATGTTCAGGGCCCCCAGTTTTCTCTCAGACAACCCACAAAGAATCTCACTTCCTGATGCAGCTTTTCCCTTCTTCCTACTATTCATCATCTCTTAACAAAGTGTACTGAATTTTATTTGGGTCTCTCTAGTCCCTACTTTCTGCTTTTAGTGACAACAATCAGAAAATCACCCAAACCATCTTTATAATAGATTAAAATGTGTCGATGGCTTATCCAGCCTGGGTAAGATATGTGTGTTTTAACGATGCCTTCTTTTAAACCTTAACCCAGAGAAGTGACTCAAATGGAAGTAATTTATTTTATTCTAAAATTAGCATTGTAACTTGTTCCTGATTACCTAATAACAGGGATTTGTGGCACCGAAACTAATCAGTGTGGCAAACTAAGGTAGAAGGAACCTTTTACTCCACCTTTGCCCAATGTATGACCAAGTCCCTCAAGGAGAAAATCATGAAGGAACTGTGAAAGAAGGCATTCCACAAACTGTCTGAGACAGACTGTGAGGTAAGGGGCTAAAGTGGCCAAACTTCTGAAATTGTTACCATGTGTTATATTTTCCAAATACATTAAAGAATACATACTGGGGAGGGGAGTTTAAAAAATATTTGAGTATGTAAATGTAGTCATATACAAAAATGTACAGTATTCTTAAAAGTAAATGTAATGTATATTCTCCTGTTCATTTTTTCTTGTTATTCCTTTATTTTGATAAATGTCGGAAAGCTACACTTTCCAGGTTAAGTTGCGATTGCTTCAGAACTAGAGCATACACTGTGGTTCTATGCTACACAGTTAACAGCTAAAGCACTGAATGGCCCTTTATAATGCTATCAGCAACAATCTTCTTCCTTTGTGCTCAGAAATTCAGGTGCTTGTATTCTGCCACAATTATTTCTTGACATCTGCAATGCGCTGAGGTTTGGGTTTGTTTTTTTTTTTTTCCAACTACTGATCATCAAAAGACTACACCAATGATAATTTTGAACATCTGAGGAGGTCTGTTTCCATCTTAGTCGTTTGATCTTATGTAATTATAGGTTAATACTTTGTGTAGAAAGGCTTTGGAAACTGTGGTTCAACGCATTCACAGATGTACCTGCTGCATCATACTGGACAACGTAGCTCTGGAAAAGCAAGGTTAACAATGATAAATAGTTGACCAGAAGATAGTTTAAGTGATAATAAGGTGCTGAGTCAAACTAAGTGAAGAAAAGTGGAGTTGAAAGACAAGAACAAAAAACTTATGGGACCTATTTCAAAGCAAGCTACCACCAAATTGTTTCCTTCAACAAAATGAGAGAGATACAAAAAGAAAAAAGCATGTCATAACTAAGCGAAATATATGCCATGTGATATGACACCTTCTTGCTTTTCTCTCCTTAATGGGTATTTGCTTTTGTATAGAGCTTGCAAATTAATTTCTTTCTGTTAGGAATAAAGGGTACAAAGAGTCTCTTTTTCCCACATAAATACCATCAATTATCACTTATGTAGGCCAATAGGCCAGTGGCTAGTTTTAATATTGTTTTCGCTGATTTTCTTTTTGTAAAGTCTAAAAATTAACGGAAGTAACTTGGGAAGGCATGCAAATATTTAGTTCCTTGACTTAAAAAGAGTTCCAAGGGACAAAGTCCATCTCATGAGATGGCCTCTGCCATCTGATTTATAGAGGGCCAGGCCAACCTCCAGACTCTTCATTTGCTGGTTCACAACACCAAACTCACCACTTAGCCTTTCATGAAAACACTTCATAGAATCCAGTGTCCCTGATGTTTGGGGCATAAAGCCTTATCTGCAGATACTTTGGGCAGAATTATAATAGCTGCCTTTAAATAGGACTTTTCACAGGACAGAAGCTCAGGAACAAGGAGCATATCTGGTAAGGAAAAGGATAGAGGCTTAAAAGGGAAAGGATTGATTGTATCAGTTACCTTTCACAGGTTTCTATGAATGCCTTTGATACAAGTTCAGAAATAAATGTTAAAGTCACATACACACATTTCTCAGCACTAATTCCACAATTATTTTCTGATCACTAAGATCATATCAGTTGGCTCACTTCAACCTCTCATAATAGATTTGCATTAGGAGTCAGCTCTAGGTGTGATATTCATTAAGGCACAAAGACCTGCTATTCTTTCCTAGGCTCAGGAACTGGGACTAATGTTAAAATGTTATCACAGCCAGAAATCAGTCAACTTAAACTTAGGCTAGACAAATCAATGAATAAATCTGAACCATTATTTCCTTGTTATTTTTCTTAGACACGCAATAGCACTGGCATTTGGTTTTGCTTTGTTAGGTATATGGAGGTACATCTAGTTGAATATTTTTTGGAACAACTACCAATAACATCCTTTCGCTAGATCAATACCATCCTTTTATTACATCGATACTACTTTTTACATATTCTTTTAAAAGTTGTCAGTACTGCCATATATTTTTGAGATAGACAGGCTTTAGAGAAACTTTAAGTCTGTGTACACGCATTACAAGCTTCAATTACATGATTTATATTTCCATCAATTAACATGGCAGAGCAACTAGCAAAGGCTAGAGGAGAAGTTCTCGGTGGAACCAACATTTGGGTCTTAATGGCAAAGTCTAGAGTTTACACAAATCCCAAATCATAATTCCAGTTCATGCTCATTATGGAAATTCTACATTTTTCTCACACCTCTGCACTTCCAGTTATCTTTACCACTGAACATGGAAGTGCTCAAATACCAAAGGCATGATTCTTTCATGTTATTTATGGCCTGACCATGGCAGGAAGTACCAGAAACCTCATGAGGATTTCCTCCCTTGTTATTTTCAACTTCATGTTCATGCTGTGGAGGTCTAAATAGTTCACAAGCCTTTCTCAAAAGCAAATGAACCTGAATATTTTTCAAAAGCAAATCATAGAGCTCTTTATAGTTGTATTTTCTAAGTCCTGTAAGAAGCTAAAAAGATTGCATCCCAGAAACTGAATCAAGATTTCCTGACCTATAAACTTAATTCAATAAAAAGAGGAAGCTTAGATTTTAAAAATCTGAGTCTTACTCAAAGTAAATCATGTAACTCACGTATCTGTGACCCAGGGACCCAAGCTGATACAGAGGACATAGCTAAGTATACCTATCTCTATTCTTATTTGGCTAGTCGGAGATTTAATTCTTTTGAAAATACCACATCATAAAGTTTCCACTGAAAGAAGGCCATGTAAGAGTGGAACCAGGTTTCACCATTAGCAATCGTAAAGGTACAACAACAAAAACTTGGCAAAATGATAAGAAAGTGCAATAATTCTAACCAAGGCTATCGCTAGTGTTGAAGGGGTGAAATAGAACAGATTCATCCACTGGGAAAGAAACATTGGAGAAAGGATGCCCTTCCTCCAGGTAAAGGCATTGGCATTTGATGGCACGTGACCTGTGGGGTGGCACGAGCTGCGGAATCTCACCCCCACCTATTCCCTGACTCTTTTTGTGCCCAACTACACAATCATAGCACAAGCTCTACTTTTTATTCAATAGGGATGGCACCAGGTTCAAGAAGCCAAAAAAGAGACTCAAAAACAGCAAAGGAAACACAGGGTTTTGCTAGCCTGAAACTCACATACAGGGGCAGTCTAGTGGCAGTGCAGTGGACAGGAGAATTGCAACCACTTGAAAAAAGCATGCAGTATATACAGCACCTTCACTTAGCACCCTTCCCCAACAACCTCCACCTGGAAACGTTCATTTAACCCAAAACAAAAGGCCTCAATCCCCTGCACGGCTCTCATTTCATGGGATGGGCTGGGGTAGGGGAGAGAGGCTCAGATGTTTCTAATTGATAAGGACTGACTCTCCAAATTGGTTACTCATAGATTCCTTAGCTTGGAACACTGAACACACATTCAGGTGTTTCTGCCATACAGGGTCATTCTCAGGATTTGCTTAAGTTAAGTTATTGCTGTCAGGTATATTGACCATATAAGGATGTACAGAGATTTTTTTTCCTCTTATAAATAAAAATTGCTATCCTTAACCTAATAAGCTATCTCTTGATACAAATATGAATTGCTCAACAAACCCCTCTACACAAACATGCATCCTCTGTGGTTCTCAAATACAAAGTCTGGAGACATTTCCATTTGTTACAGCTGGGTATGAAGGATGGCTATTGGTATCTAATTAGCAGAAGCGAGGAATGTGCTCAACAGCCTCTACCCCCAAACACACATACATCCACATGCACACTAAAAAAATCATCCAGTCCATATGTCGTCAATCCCAAGCTTGAGAAATCTGATCCAACTGAAGTCATGTAAAAAGTTAAATGTAAAAGAAAGTTTGTAGAAAAATAACCAGTCTGTCACACCTGGGCAGTCATCTCAAAATGGACTCAAGGTGACTTAGATTAAATTTTAAATAACTATTCTTTCCCAGTGCTTGTCATAAAGACACTGATATAACTATGGTCAATTAATTCACTCATTAAAACCCCTCTTTTTTTTTTTTTGAGTTGGAATTCCACTCTTGTCCAGCTTGGAGTGCAATGACATGATCTTGGCTCACTGCAACCTCTGCCTCCCAGATGCAAGCGATTCTCCTGCCTCAGCCTCCCCAGTAGCTGGGATTACTGGCATGTGCCACCACATCTGGCTAATTTTTGTATTTTTAGTAGAAATGGTGTTTCTCTATGTTGGTCAGGCTGGTCTTGAACTCAGTCCTCAGGTGATCTGCCTGCCTCGGCCTCCCAAAGTGCTGGCATTACAGGCATGAGCCACCACGCCTGGCCCTAAACCCCGCTTTACTGAGTAACTACTATGTGTAAAGCACTGTGATAAACACAGAGGATAAAACAGTGAGAAAAACAGACACAATTCCTGCACTTATGGAGCTTATAGTACAGCAGGAGACGCTATTTATCAATTCAGTGACGAGTTGTTTGCACTTCAATTTTTGTTCTTAACTCACTGTGTGTTTGCTTTGGCCTTACTGAATCCTAAGTACTGGGCTAAATGTGGCTAAGTGAAGTGCAGATGATACATTCTCTACCTCCATAGAACTAATGGATAACTCTAACATGATATGAAAGATGTTACAGGATTATTTGATGGTACAAGAAGTTAGCCCCAGTCTTGGGGAATCAGGGGGAGGTTGTCCAGAGATTGTGACATCTCATTAAGTCCTGAAAAGTGCACGCAAATTGGCCAAGTGAAAAAGAGGGGGTAATCGGGCAGGTGGAAGTGTTTCAGAGAACTTGTCAGCACTTTGATGTCATTGAAGTATCAAGGGGCAAGCCTGACAGGTCAGCAGGGACAGATCGCAAAAAGGTTATGTAATATATGTAGATAACTGGCTTTTTCCCAAAGACAATTGGAACTATTGAACATAAATTGCTTTTTTTTTTTTTAGAATTTTTCCATCTGAAACTTCATTTTGCAGCAAATAAAATTAATTTTGTCTACTGTATTCCTACCTTAACCCTAATGCTAGAAATAAACAGACACAGAAAAGAAACTTAGGATTGGTCAGAGTAGACAAGAGTGGCTATTTCTATAATAAAGTGGGAAAATGCTGCCAACTAATTTTATTAGCCACAGTGCTGAAAACATTAAGTCTTTCAAAGGCAAAAGGAAATATGACTTTGTTTTAAAGCTTACTTCTTCCCAAACCATGTACATTTTTGTTGCAGACACAGATGAATTACTGCCATATTCTACTTAAAATGACAAATACACCCAGATAATTGTTGCCTGAGTACTTCAGTGTCATCCCTATGTCAGTAAAATTCCTCTCCAGAGTGTCAGACATAACTTGTCACTCAGTACTTGGGGGAAAAAAAATTACAGGAAGTTTTGGAGGAACCAGAGCAGACAAAACGGTGATCCACTGCTTTTTAATTTAATTTCCATTCTCATTTTCCCATTTTTAAAAGCAAAACATAAGTGAGCCTTCACGTTTTTCTTTCCAACATTTATTAACTTTTGCACCTTAAGAAAAGAAAAACTGCAAAATGTGGGGGCAAATGGCTTACTAAGAAAGATGAACAAAATTATTTACTTATAAAGCCCATCAAACATTTTGTGGTTTGGGTTTACAGGTGTTAACTTCCTCCGTAAATATAATTTTCTGCTAATATTCACACATATTCTGTAAAGGAAAATTTTTTCTCTGAAATAAAAATAAATGCTAAGAATCAAAAAAATAATAGAAGTGAACTTTATTTCTTGCTATTTGGTTACTTATTTTTTATTCTACTCTTAAGTGAAAGATGATCTGGCATATTAGATTTTCTTGCCTATTTTAAAACAAAAGTTGCAGTTGATGGGCCTATACTTCCTTGGGCTAAGGATGCATACTGTGCACATATGAGGACACTTTCCGTGGTATCCTTTTTATGTGACCATTATTTCTAAAATAGCCGCATAGAAGAATCACATTTATTCAACTTGTAACAGACATATATTGCACAACGACAACATATATGAGTTAGATACAAATGTGAATACGCCGTAATTCCTACCCTCAAGAAGCTCAGATTTTACCAATTTAGGTAATAGGTCTTACTGTCCAATGGTTCCTGCATCTTTTGTTCAACAGATCAGGAATAAAAAGATATTTAAGGGGCAGAAATAAACTTTCTGGCCCAAAGTCACATACACGTAAAGAAAAAGAACAAAGAAGCACAGGCCCCTTCAAAGCTTTAGAGGTTTCCCACAAAACCCACATTGCTTGACCTAGCAGCAACAATGACTAATGGAGGTAGTTAGTAAAACATTAGACATCCTGTCAGATCTTCCTTGTGGGTAAACTTCACAACAGACTTCAGATCAAGGGATGCTATTTGTTCAAGAGATCACTGGTGTTTTCCTGGAAGACACCAACGAGCTGGGCTGAAATGTTCATTTCCTCCTGCTGGACTGTCCGGAAACAGAGCACTCGTCCTTCCCACACACTGTTTAGCTGGAAAACAGCCTGGAACCTTGGCCTTGTGGACCCACACATAATTCCAGGACTGAGCATTGCACTTCTCATTTTTATTTTCGAGTTTTATATGATCCATGACTTTGGGAACCATTAAATATGCATCATAAGGTAAGGTAGCAATGTGCACTGCTCTTAAGGGTTTCTCCAAGATTTTCCAAGAGTGTTCATGCAGAGCAGATGAAAAATTCAAATTCACGGGATCAAAGGACCTCCACCTCTCAAAGATCCTTCCATGGAATCCCTCCCACCATCCCTATTTAAAGCTGCTCTTCCAGTATTTCCTTACCCCTTTTCCTGTTGCATTTCATTTTTTCTTCATTGTATTTGTTGCTCTCTAACAGACTATACAAAATGTCCTTCCTTTTCTTGATTGTATCTCCTGGCTAGAATATAAGCAGGACACAGATTTCTGTGTCAGTTTTGTTCATTGCTGAATCCCCAGCATCATTAGTTCCTGGTCTCTAATAGTGCTCAATAAATACTGTTTAATGACTCATAAATAATCTTATACTGAAAATTGTTGTGTCTGTATTGCATACGATCCATTAACCTGAGTAAGTGTATATAACACTGTGGATCTCTTTCATGAACAAATTTGTTTGAGGAAGTGGTATAGTATGATTGATTATTAACTGAATGGCCTATAAACTCAGATTGTTAAATTTAAGTTCTAGCTCCACTACTACTTGCTATGTTACCTTGTCAATACCTCTGTTTTCTCATCTGTGAAATGGAAATGAGGATGTTATCACTGACTCCCTTGTAGGGTTATTGTGAAGATTAAATGAAATATGCATTTTGTGCATAACATACTTCTGTTTATTTCCAGTCAAGACAGTGTATTTGGCCAAGCTATATTTACAATAGCATCTTTTATTCTGTAATGCAAGTATTTTACTATGTAACTTACTGACAGTCACAGTGAGTGACAGCCTTATCTTTAACCTCAACTGACATAAAATCTGGGATCAGTGATCAGGCAGGATACCTCTTTCCTGGTCCCCTTAACAGCTTCAGAAAAGACCGTATTCTTTCTAGCAACTACGTTTCCCAAGAATCATGACCCCTTTCTCAAAAAAAAATCTAGAGTTATAGATTTTCATGGACAAAACAAATTTCTTTTAGATTTTATGTAGGCCGCTCACACCAACCACTGCTCTGCTCACTCCCATCTGTAAATAGATCCCTTTTATAATTTCCCTGTGTAAGGCAGCCATGCATACAACCTCTGCTTCATCTCTTGAGGTTGCTTTCCACCCCTTTACAAGGAAGTTTCCCATATATGCACAGTATGCATCATTAGAACATCCTTCTTCAGACTGAATTACATCTAGCCACTGGCTTAGTTCTGACTTGCGGGGTCCAGAGTAATATGGCTGCACTGTCTTTCTCATGTTTATGGGTTACTTGAAGACAACTTACAATTCTCTTCTGATGAAACATTCCTGGTTCCTATGACCATTACTCATACAGCAAATTTTCCAGATCCTTTTTTATTTTGTCTATCTCCTCCACATTTATTACTCTGAGTGACCTTCTGAATTATGATCCACGGGACATGACCCAAACTCAAAGAATGTCATGACCTGGTCTGTGCCCTGGAATTCATCTATGCAGGATTTGAAATGTTAGCCTCTTTAAAGACTGTGTGGTCTTGGATAGATATTTCTAGAGACTACGCCACGCTGTTGGCTCAGAGCAAGTGTGTAGACACATAAAATACCCACATCTATTTTGTGGAAGGTGCTATTAGGCTGGGTTTTCTAGCTTCTTGGTACACTTGGGCCAATGCTCTATTTTCTCAGAAGATCAAGAGATGTGCTGGATTCACACATGATTTTCTTTTGGCATACTATGCACTATGCTCCAGGAGCAAGATTGTTGTATAAGAAGCCAGGCCACGCGCAGTGGCTCATGCCTAGGATCCCAGCACTTTGGGAGGCCAAGGCAGGTGGATCACAAGGTCAAGAGATAGAGACCATCCTGGCCAACATAGTGAAACCCCGTCTGTACTACAAATACAAAAATTAGCTGGACGTGGTGGTGTGCACCTGTAGTTCTAGCTACTCGGGAGGCTGAGGCGGGAGAATTGCTTGAACCTGAGAGGCAGAGGAGGCAGAGAGCCGAGATTGAGCCACTGCATTCCAGCCTGGCAAAAGAGCAAGACTCCATCTAAAAAAAAAAAAGAAGAAGAAGCCAGGCCCGAGGTTTGGTGTCAGGAAGAGGAAACAAACCTGAAATTATCAAAAGACACTCAAAGGAAAGGTCTGAGTTAACAAGCTATTCATGGTTCTGAAATGATTTTGGAAATTCTATCATACAGAAATACAAAGTTCAAAATTTTTTTGTATAGTTATTCTTACCCTTAGATCCATATATACTTCAGGAAGTCTATAACCCTCCTCAAAGGCATGCAAAAGTCATGTAAATATTCATTCCTAATTTTTTTTTTCTGGAGAGAGAATTTATATCTTTCATCAGACTCATGAGAGGGCCAATAACCAAAAGAGAGATTAAGAACCACTATCAACTTTCTTACTGTATAAAGGGCATATTTGGGCATTCTATGTGTTGAGAAAAGTTCCCAGTCACATAGCTGATAGGTAATAAAGTCTGAACTATAACCAAGGTCCTCTACATCCCGGCCCAAGCACCCTCCACTGCCGCATGCAATGGTAGGAAAGCATTACCAAATACAAGAAAACTATATGTGTGTATGTAAATGAATATATATATATATGATATATGAATATATATATGAATATATATATATATATGAAGTTCCCAGTCACATAGCTGATAGGTAATAAAGTCTGAACTATAACCAAGGTCCTCTACATCCCGGCCCAAGCACCCTCCACTGCTGCATGCAATGGTAGGAAAGCATTACCAAATACAAGAAAACTATATGTGTGCATGTAAATGAATATATATATATGATATATGAATATATATATGAATATATATATATGATATATACATATCTAACATTGTAAAACTTACATTAGTCAATTTTAGATTTGTAAATTCAAATTGTTAATTGAAAAGGATATTAGGCACTGCTAATGGAACACAGACATAGTCAAAAACATGGCAAGTGACACAGTATAGGAAATAGTGTTTTCTCATCATTGTTATATAATAGCCTTCTTTGTGCTTTGTAACTGATGACTTGAACATTGTAAACTTCACAGTGAAACCTGTACTTCAAAAGTTCAAAGGAAGTAATACCAAAAGAATATTTAAAAATAATCAGCCTTGTTTTATTTGTGTACATGATACATAGTGCTTAGAAATATTAAGAATCTATACCACATTGTTTTAAGTAAATGGTGGGTGCCCTTTCTACTGGGGAAAAGTAAATCATAGTCCTGTGGTACTTGCAATTTACAAATTTAACAAGTGCTATTTAACAAGTAGGACATTTTATATTTTCTGGTTTTATTCTCATGCTAATTTGAGTTTTTTAATAACATATTGTTTTATTGTAAACCTCATGTTTGTTACCCACTTTGAAAAGCATGCATACTGATATACGTACTTAATGGTAACTTATTGGACTTTGAACTCTAAATTACTTAAGAAAATATCTTTGGCACTAATTAATACTTCAGACATGAATCATAGAGGCATACAATCTTTGATTTGGGAGGGACTGGAAAGATGCTTGACTGTGGCCTCTTGTTTTATAATGGGAAAACTAATACCTGAAGAAATAATGTGACCCATTTTAGCAAAGTCACACTAAATGTTAATATCAATGATGAAGTGGAAAGTCAGATTTCAGTCTAGATTATAATAATTCCAATGACAGCAAACTGTTTAGTCTTTCAAGGTATATTTGAAAAGATAAAAGTAATAATGTCATTGGTATTTATCTTATCTTAGTCTCATTATTTTGATGAGGTCAGAAATTATACAAGTCCTCAAAATGGGCTTCATTGCCAAAGGAATATGCACCACAAATACTAAAAGTTTCAGTTCTCCTAGATGTTGACCTACATATGTATTCACAGTTTCTGAAATATAAATAATCTTAGGATAATAGGCTATTAGCAATGGAAAAAATGCTGTAGATTGATCATCCAAACCAAAGACTTCATTTTTTAGAATGTGGCACCTGAAATGGCAGAGTTGCATAAACTCCTTGAAGTCACAGTAGAAGTTGCTCTGCTCACTATCACTCCCAGCAATTCTTTTGGGGAATTTGTGATTTTTGTTCCCACAAATGTGGACTTCATAGGAAGAGCTCCATCAAATTTTAAGCTACAGCTTCCCACTGGTCACCTTGAACTCAAGGTTTTGAGAGACCAGCAGGCAAGGAAAGGAGTAACCCTCCTCTCAGGGGTATTGGATAGTAGATCATCAAGGCCTGCTCTTAAACAATGAGTGCAGGAAAGGTTTATCACTGAGCGGACCCACCTGACAATCTCTTAGTACTCACATGTGCAATTTTTCAAGACTTTATTTTTAGAGCAGTTTTATGTTCACAGCAAAACTGAGAGCAAAGTATGGAGATTCTCCATATACTTCCTTCCTCAATACATACATTGCATACCCTAGTATTAATATAACCCATCAGAATGATATATTTGTTGCAAATAATGAAAACATGTCAATATATGCAACCATATGTCAATATAAACCATATTGAGTATACGGTTTTAATATTCAAAAAACATAGTTCACATTAGGGTTTAATATTGGTATCATACATTTTATGGGGTTAGACAAGCATGTAATGACATATATCCATCCTTATAGTACAATCAGAGCAGTCTCAATGCCCTAAAAATCCTCTGTGCTCTGCTGATTCATCCCACCCTGCCTGCCAACCCTGGCAGCCACTCTGGCAATCTTTTTATTGTCTATATATAGGTTTTGACTTTTCCACAATGCTGTATGGTTGGAATCACACAGTATGTTGCCTTTTAAGATTGGCTTCTTTTACTTAGCAATGTACATTTCAGTTTTCCCCAGTACTGTTCCTGGCTTTGTAGCTTATTTCTTATTAGCGCTGAATAATATATCATTGCCTAGGTATACCACAGTTTACCCATTCGCCTATTGAAGGACATACCAAATCTAGATTCCAAGTTTTGGCAATTATGTACAAAGCTGCCACAAATATCTGTGTGTTGGTCTTCTTTGTCGGGACATAAGTCTTCAATTTGGAATACTAACGAGGCCAATTGCTGGGTCATATGGGAAGAGGACGTTTACTTCTGTAAGGAAATGCCAAAGTATCTTCCAAAGTAATTGTGTTCAAAGTAGTTTGACTTTACCAGAAATTAGTAAAACTCCTTGTTGCTCCATATCCTCGTCAGCATTTAGTACTGTCAACACTCTTTATTTTGGTTATTCTGATAGGTGTGAAGTGTTATCTCATTGCTGTTTTAATTTGTATTTCTCTGCTAAGATATGCTGTGGAGCATCTTTTGATATGCTTATTTGCCATCCATATATCTTCCTTGGTGAGATGTCTTTTAATTTTTTAATCAGGTGGTTTGTTTTCTTATTGTTGAGTTTTAAGGGTTCTTTGTATATTTTGGAAAACAATCCTTCATAAGACATGTCTTTTGGAAATATTTTCTTCCAGTCTGAAGCTTTTCTTTCATTCTCTTGACAGTGTCTTTCACAGAGCAGAAATTCTTTATTTTAATGAAGTCTAGTTTATCAGTTCTTTCTTTCATAGAGTGTGCCTTTAGTATCATATGTAAAATATCATCTCAATTTTTCTTCTATGTTATCTTCTATCTTCTAGAAGTTTCATAGTTTTGCATATTATATTTAGTTATGTGATTAATTTTGAGCTAATTTTTATAAAGGGTATAAGGTCTGTGTCTAGATTTATTTTTTTGCATTAGTTGTAGAGTTTTTCTACATTTTCTTACCTTTGCCCTTTTGTCAAAGATCAGTTGACTATATTTATGTGGATCTATTTCTGTGTGTTATATTTCATTATTTATCTATTCATTTTCTAATGCCATACTCCCTTAATTACTGTAACTTTATTGTAAGTCTTGAAATCAGGTAGAGCCAGTCCTTCAACTTTGTTCTTCTCTTTCAACATTGTGTTGTCCATTTGGGTCTTTTGTCTCTCTCTATAAACTTTAAAATAAGATTGGCAATGGCCAGAGAAGGTGGCTCAAGCCTGTAATCCCAGCACTTTGGGAGGCCAAGGCAGGCAATTCACATGAGGTCAGGAGTTAGAGACTAGCTATTGATGATATTAGAGATAAGCATATTGATGGTGAAACCCCTGTCTTTACTAAAAATACAGAAATTAGCCTAGTGTGGTAGCAGGTGACTGTAATCCCAGCTACTCAAGAGGGTGAGGCAGGAGAATCACTTGAACCTGGGAGGCAGAGGCTGTAGTAAGCCAAGATCATGCCATTGCACTCCAGTCTGGAGTAAACATATATTTGGATCTTGTTTTTTGATGTACTCTGACAATCTCTATCTTTTCATTGCATTTAGACTATTGATATTCAAAGGGATTATTGATATAGTTGGATTAACATTCACCATATTTATTACTGTTTTCTGTTTTTTTTGCCCTGGTTCTTTGTTCCTATTTTTGTCTTCCTCTTTTTCTGCCTTTTGCAGTTTTAATTGAACATTTTGTATAATTCCATTTCTTTTTCTTTTCTTATCATGTCAGTTATACTCTTTTTAAATTTTTTGAATGGATGCCCTGGGATTGGTAAAATACATTTATAACTAATCCAAGTCCACTTTCAGAAAACACTATATTGCTTCACAGATAATGGGAATGCCCTATAATAACAAAATAATCCTAATCCCCTCTCTCCTCTCCCTTGTATCATTGCTGTCATTTATTTTACATAAACATATGCAAGCATATATAGTTAAAAATACCATTGCTATTATTATTTTGAACAAATGTTAGGTCAATTAAGAATAAGAAAATCACAAGCGTTTACTTTACTCTCACTTATTCCTTCCCTGGTGCTCTTTCTTCTTTATGTAGATCCACATTTCTGACCTATATCATTTTCTTTCTCTTTAAAGAACTTCTTTTAACATTTCTTGCAAGGTAGGTCTACTAGCAACAGATTCCTTCAGTTGTTGTTTGTCTGAGAAAGTCTTTTTTTCTCCTTCACTTCTGAAAAATAATTTCTCCAGAGACAGAATTCTAGGTTGGCAGGTTTCTGTTTTTCTCAATAATTTAAATATTTTACTCTGTTGTCTTTTTTACATAGTTTCTGGGGAGAAGTTGCATGGTTTCTAAGAAGAAGTTGAATCTTTGCTTTTATATAGGTAAGTTGTTTTCTCCACTGGTTTCTTCCAGTATTTTTTTCTTTTTGCTTTTCCGTAGTTTAAATATAATTTGTCTGGGTGTAAGTGGGTTTTTTGTTTGTTTGTTTGTTGTTTGGCATTTATTTTGGGGGGTTTTTCTGAGATTCCTGAATCTGTTTTGATATCCAACATTAATTTGAAAAAATTCTTAGTCATTATTGTTTAAAACATTTCTTTTGCATTTCTTTTGTTCCTCTCTCACTTTCTTCTCCTTGTGGTATTTCTATTATGTGTATGTTACACCTTTTGTAGTCACAGTTCTTGGATACTTTTCACTGTTTTGCTTTTGTATTGTTTTCAATCTTTTTTCTCTTTGCTCTTGAGTTTCGGAGGTTTCTACTGAGATGTCCTCAAGCTTAAATATTCTTTTCTGAATTGTGTTCAGTGTTCTAATAAGCCCCATCAAAGACATTTTTATAAAAATTTTGTTACAGCATTTTTATCTTTAGCTTTTTTTCTTTTTTGGTTCTTTCTTGGACTTTTCATTTCTGTCCTCACATTGCTCATCTGTTCCTGCATGCTTTTTGCTTTATATATTGGAACCCTTGGTATATTAATCACAGTTTCTTTTTAAATCTCTAGTCTGATCATTCTAACATCTCCGCCATATCTGAGTCTGGTTCTGATGTGTGATATCTCTTATGTTGTGATTTTTGCCTTTTAGTGTGCCTTGTAATTTTTTACTGATACCCAGACATTATGTATTGAGTAAAAGAAATTGCTGTAAATAGGCTTTGGGATTGTAGTAAGGCATGATGGGGGAAGAAATGTTCTGAGTCTTTCAGTAATCTTCACTAGTGCATCCCAGTTTTTTCCCCTCCTTACTGGCACAGGATGGCTAGAGTGAGCTGGAGTATTTCCTTTTACCCAGGTCAGTTAGGCGCTAATAAACCTCAGCAGATTGGGCTCTGGTTAAATGGTTTCTCCTGAGAACAGGCCTTGTTAACAAAAACAGAATGATCTGGTCTATTTCAAATTGGTCTCTTTTTTCCTCCCCTGATGGAAACCTTGAAGAGATTTTTTTCTCCAGTATTCACTGTGAGATCCAGATCAAGCTCCTGGTTATCAAACTCACAGAGGTATGACAGCCACATTATCAATGAGTCCCCCTGGAGTTTATAACTCTCAGAGTTGCCTATACTGAAGCCTTCAGCAATTCATTAATACAGCTGAGGTTTTCCTACCCTCCCCGCGCATATGCAATTCTGATGGTAAATGAAAAAATGCATCAGAAATTTCCTAAAAAGAACATGGTAACCTGTGGCTTATGCCTCTTAAGAGCAGGAGTCTGGGTCACCCTACCAGTTAACCTGGACTAACGCAGTTGCAAGCCAAAGATGAAAAGAATGTAGAATGATGAGTAGAGGAAGGAATAGATGAGAACCAGTTGAAGCTTCAAGCTCAGTTGCAATAGCAGAGGCATGAACAAGAATCCCAAAGAGCTAGTCACAGAATTTATATGAACCAAGTCAATCTGGGACATCTGGAAGATGCAAATGATTCTAACCAGGCTTAAATAATCAACCCCTTTTGAATGACAAAATATTGATTGAAATTACTAAAGTTGGCCAGGCAGGGTGGCTCACGCCTGTAATTCCAACACTTTGGGAGTCTGAGGCAGGTGGATCACCTGAGGTCAGGAGTTCGAGACCAGCCTGACCAACATGGTGAAACCCCATCTCTGCTAAAAATATAAAAATTAGCCAGACATGGTGGCTCATGCCTATAATCCCAGCTACTTGGGAGGCTGAGGCAGGAGAATGATTTGAATCCAGGAGGTGGATGTTGCAGTGAGCCGAGATCGCCCCATTGCACTCCAGCTTGGGGGACAAGAGCAAAACTTTGTTTCAAAAAAAAAAAAAATTACCACCAAAGTTAAAGGATCTACTTTCAAATAAATGTATTTAAATATCTTTTGATAAAGTGCTAACTTTCCTAACAAATTCATTTATTCTTATGTTCAGTTAAAACACACACACATGTATTTATAAATAACAAAATGTCTCAAGAATCTCTTGGTAGTAGTATTTTCACTTATTCTGTACAACAAAAATATGTCTTAATCTAATACAGAAATCAATGTATCTTCAACATTAGAAATTCATCTTATTTAATCATTTTATTTCATAAAGTTCTTCTAGCTAATATGTTAAAGCATGTTACATTTGATGCTTGGCTAAGCAAGGATCTTCAAGAGTTTGGACAATAATAAAGTGATTACTTAAAATAAATAGCTGACCTTGTTTTATTTATTTAAATGAGTTATAAATACAAAGTAGAATTTTTAAATAAAACTTTTATCCAAAATTAATTTTATTACTTATTAAAATATAATTGTAATATAATATAAAATTTATAATTTATTAAAAATGGTTTTTTGATTAAAAATAAAATAATAATTCTTCATGATACTCAACAGCAACTCTTTCCTCCATCAAGGCCCTGGGTCCACTGTACAAGTAACAAATATTTGAGAACTTATTTAGAAATGATCAATATTATTTCCTCTTCTTTTTTTTTTTTTCTTTTAGGATGGAGTCTTACCCAGTCACCCAGGCTAGAGTGTAGTGGTGTGATTTCGGCTTACTGAAACCTCCCCCTCCCAGGTTCAAGCAATTCTCCTCATCCTCCCGAGTAACTGGGATTACAGGTGCTCGCCACCACACCCAACTAATATTTGTATTTTTCATAGAGACACTGTTTCACCATTCTTGGCCAGGCTGGTCTTGAACTCCTGACCTCAAGTGATATGCCTGCCTCTGCCTCCCAAAGTGCTGGGATTACAGGTGTGAGCCACCGCGCCAGGCCCAATATTTCTTCTCCCACATTTTCCCTTACAAAAAGACCCACTAAATATAGGCAGAAGAACTAGGTGGAATCCAGAGGTGAATATGTTTAAAGATTAAGCTCTTAGTCCTTTTTAACTTAAGATTCAAAAGTAAAACACAGAATTGAAACATGTTTTCTTTGATTCACAGAACAAGTTAGGACTCTGGGGTTCCCAAACACAATACACTGATAGAGACAAGATGTAGCTGACTGAAAAAGCCAGGCATTTCGATCCTACATAACATCTCCATATAGACATATTTTCATTCTCCTAGGTAAGAAGTCTCTTGCCCCTAACCAAATCACAAAAAACTGTGGGGTTAAACCAGAAGGAGAGATGATGGTAATATGGGCGAAAGACAGGAAAAGAGATAGAATGAGGGTGGGTTCTGTGTTAAAATATAAACATGCAGCCTGAACTGGTTTTAAATTTTAATGAATTTTAATGTAAGTCAATGGACCTCATTATCAACCTACATAATATGAATACCTGAAAGTAATATTACACAAGACTAAGCAGGAAGTTTTCTAACTTAGTGCTGCTTCACATGGAAGAATGAACAAAGTATCTTTCTTATACATGTGTATGTTTAAGGGGTGGTTTATCAGAAGAAAATAGAATAGAGAGGCTGAAGGAAAAAATACAAATGTGGGCAACAGAACCATTTGAAGAACTGACTGAGGACAGGAAAAAGAGATAAAGAGATGACCCAAAATGGAGAGTCCAAAAGACAAGTGGTAGGGAACCTATTAGAATAAAGGCCAGTAAGCTAGTGTTGGATCACAGGCACCCATCAAGCTGGTGAGCAGGCATACCTGAGCTCACAGGCGTATAACCCTACCAAAATCCATGTGGTCCAGGCCCAGAGAGATATTGTCTTTAAATATAGGAAAAATGGGAATTCCAATATTTGCACCTCTCAAAAATATTTAGAGGGATTCTAGTACATTGTGCATTCACAGCAGTTCTTAATAATATATGATCCTCATATTTCTTTCATCCCCAGCAACTCTCAGATGCTTAGTATTCTTCCTTCCCAGATGAATTCAGCCTCTCTTGTTACCTAATTACCTTCCACCTCCAAACAGCATCTTCCCCCATTAAATACTCCCCTAGTTGCTCAACACTTAGAGGTTAATTTTCTTAAAAGAATCTGCACAGGCTGGGTGCGGTGGCTCCCGCCTGTAATCTCAGCACTTTGGGAGGCCGAGGCGGGCGGATCACGAGGTCAGGAGACAGCGATCATCCTGGCCAACATGGTGAAACCCGTCTCTACTAAAAATACAAAAAAACTTAGCTAGTGTGGTGGCGCGTTCCTGTAATTCCAGCTGCTTGGGAGGCTGAGACAGGAGAATCACTTGAACCAGGGAGTCGGAGGTTGCAGTGAGCTGAGAATGCCTGGATAACAGAGCAAGACTTTGTCTCAAAAAAAAAAAAATGTGCACACTTATTTGCCCTTTCTCTCTTCAAGGCCAGTTTTCTGTGATGGAGGAACAGTGTTGTGAATCTCCTAATCTTTAATTTTTTCTCCTCCTACTAGTTTTGAGCAAGGTTTTAGCCGGAGATTTTATTCCTTTTGCAAAAACCTTGTCACCTAGGATTGGCCCTAATGGCCTGAGGCATCCATTTTAAGCAATGAATTAACTTATCTCTTATACATCTGGAGTGGCACCCACGATCTACCGTTCTTGGAAGAACTGAGAAAATAGTCACTCAAAGCCTGTCTGCACAGACTAATTCTCTTATGGAACTAGTTGAGAACTAGAGTAGCTATTGTATACAACCTTCATCTGCCCTCTAAAATAGCCTAGTTTAAGAGAGCAGATGAAGAGCCATACAAGATCCATATCTAGGAGTCATGATTATCAAGTTTCTCACAATCCTGAGTGCCTGACCCAGTGAACAGCATTCAATAAAGAACTGAGGCCAGGCACGGTGGCTCACGCCTGTTATCCCAGCACACTGGGAGGCCAAGGCAGGTGGATCACCTGAGGTTAGGAGTTTGAGACCAGCCTGGCCAACATGGTGAAACCCCATCTCTACTAAAAATGCAAAAATTTGCCAGGTGTGGTGGTCCCAGCTACTCGGGAAGCTGAGGCATGAGAATTACTTGAACCTGGGAGGCAGAGGTTGCAGTGAGCTGAGATCACGCCACTGTATTCCAGCCTGGGCAACAGAGTGAAACTCAGTCACACACACACACACACACACACACACACACACACACACACGACTTGAAAGAATAAATAAATGACCCAGGACTGGTGATTTTATCTAAACAAGCCATAAAAGTCAGAGTCCTAAAGTAAACGGATAACAGAGAATACCTAAAAAAAATTCGCTTGTACTTCAACCTGTGCCAAGAAAGTTTTTAATGAACACCTTCCTTGTATTAAACCATGGCCACAGTGTACTCTATTGTTCCCTTTCTCTGCAGAAAGGTTTAGTTGTGCACCTGGACAGACTGACTGTATGAGCTGGAACGCAGCGTGTGCTATCAGACAAGGGACACGTTCCAGAGAAGAGAGCAGGAGAAAACCCCAAACTGAAGTGTTTGCTTTTGATAGATACTTGTTCTATTTTTACTGTGGAACCCAGCACATGAGGTTAGGGTGAGGTCAATATCTGGTATCATGACATTTCTAAACCAGTCACTGCTTGCTGTTTCACCTCAGCTATCAACGACTTCCTGTTGTTTCATTTGTCAGATGCAGTCTGATAAGCCCAAGGTGAGCCGTGTCCTGTTTGTCATCTCTGATATATAGGAATCCATCTTCATACAGGATGCTGTGGTGTGTAAAACAAACCACAGTGAAACAGTTAAGGAGTTGCTGCAGTGTTTTAAGCTTCTGTATTTTGCAGCGTTCTCTCACCACAATTTGGAGTCAAGGCAATGGATATTCCTTAAGCTTCTTCTTCCTCTACTCCCCTATTAGCCTGTGAATTCTTAAACCTTCAGCACAACAGGGACCTGCAGGAGGTGCCACACGTGGGCTCTTGATCAGATTCAACAACATCAGTAATTACAGAAGCAGAACATTAAGTAAAAGGAAGGACGATAAACAATGGGATCCTGGAAGGTGGCCAGTCCCTCGGCCTTGATTCCGTACTTACCACAGTATAACTCTAATAACTGAACACAGGTGGGGCAAAAAAGGCCCAAGCTGCCCAACAGGGTCTCCAAGCAGCTGCTAGCCTGTAAGGTCAAGTAGGGCAATATGTTCCGACTTTCCGGAAAGTTCTACTTGTGTGTGGAAAAAAACCCACATACCACACTTTTCAAAAAGTGGAATAGGCTACAGCTTAACAAATGAGTTCCAGCTGTTTAAAATTAGACTGCTAAAAGAAATTCCATGTAAGAATATTCTCTGGGACTATCACATTTTCATTAAATTAGAACCTCGATAATTCCTTCACTTAAAGTATTGACCTTTCCAAATTGAAGGCTGAGATAGTTCGATATAGGCATATTGTTACATATCAATATGCCTAGGCATATTGGTTGTAGTAATGCCATCTCCATTACTTAAATTGCTTTCATTATTTAGTTTTAAAGTTGTATGTTTTTAAAAGTGAAATGCTTGCATTTCCACGCAGAAGACACTGACCACACTAAAATCATTTGACTTATGGGAGGGCAACGGAGTGGAAACTGGAAGAATTTTGCACCAGCATTTAGGAACCTGGGTGATGATTCCTATTTTACTATTCGTCATTTTCATGCACTTGGAAAACTCTCTTCAGCTCCTCTGTTCAAGTATAATATTGAAATTATGGGTATGGAACATCACGGGGTTGCTCAAAGTCCAACCTAGCTCTCAAATTGAGAATGCCATAACTTTTTTGGTATGAACCGTATTTTAAATATATGTCTTAATAACAAACATAGACACATATAATTTGGCCTCTTAAACTGGGGTAGGGGTTTTCTCTAGATATAGTTCATCCTTCTTCCAGGACTTTTTCTGTGTATTTAATGTAATAGAGTGACAAGATCCTTTCTAGTTTCTATTTCCCTTGTCTTAGAATCTGATCTTATGGTGATATTGGTCTCTTCTAATTATAAAACCCACCACTTTTAAATTGATTCATTCTTTGACACATTGAAAAGTATCCATTCTTATTCCTCTGCTATTTAGGGATACTTCAGTGGGAAAGTTTGAGGGGAATAGATCTAAGAAAATCTGAGCATGTTTCTTCTTTGAAATACAAAAGGACTTACTTAATACAAAATATACATATCCGTTTTGCTCAACAATATAGATAACTTGCATTATAAGCTTCCATCTGAGTGTGTATTTTTAAGTCCTTGGAGTTCTCTCTGCCATCGAGCTTTTTACTGTCTGCTCACTTGCGCTGTTCGTCTCTTTGATATCTTCCCTGCTGCACCATCTCAGAGCCTTATAAGGCTATCCTGATCCTGGCAAGAGACTAAATGTTTCTTATGCAATATTTTTCATCTTTGCCAAAGCAATTATCATTAGTTTAGGAAAAGTGCTACCCAAGTTTTTCCATAGACTATCAGCAAGATCAATTAACGGTATTTATAAATTGCATGATTTACTTCAGTTTAATCTTGTGAAAATAAAACTAGCAAGGATTTCAAATCTTTCTTTAGCTATAATAATAACAAAGAAAATTATGTTTCTTTGTGCACACACAGAGTTTCATGCACAATATAATTCTTAGAACAAACAAAAAACTTACCCTGATATAAAGAGAAAGTTCCTGAAGGGAACAAAATAGGAAGATAAATATCACCAGGAATTTGGCCTTTCCCTCACTGTCTAATTTCTGGCATACAATAACTTCATCTAAAAATGGCATGCAAGCTTTCTCTTAAAAAGAAAAAAAAAGTTTTGTTTACAGAATGCCAGAATAGGTCTGGTTTCCCTTTCAATTGTTTCTCCTTCATATCAATGAAGCCTGGGTCACAGATTTCACGTGGCCTGTTCTTTGTTTGGAGAACAACGCTGGCACACTAGGTGTGGAGACTAAAGGAGAGAGGAGACTAGAGAACAGAGCCAGCTTCCCTCTGAGTCAGACACTGAAGGGCTGTGGGAAAGGGAGCTGGCCTCCAGGGCCTTCCGATCTGACCACTTTTCCAAGCCACTCCTTTATCTTGCAGGAAGGAGGAGGCCAAGCCCTCTTGCCACCAGAGAAGATCAATCAGGATCCCTCTAAGGCAGGGACAGCCACATGTCCTAGCCTGCCAAAGACACAGGATGAATTTCAAAGGAACAGATAGGTCAAGTCACCAACAAATAGATCCATATGTTGTTGTTGTTGTGTTACAGTGAAAATGGCTTATTTTTTTTAATTGAAAAACTACCACATGCTTATTATGCAAAATTCAGACAACACATAAAAAGACAAGCAATGGAGACAAGATTTGGACCTAGGCAGCCAAGCTCCAGGGTTTAAGATCTTTACTCTGTAGTAATTAGTTACTACTGCCTCTTGGATCTTCCCAGAATTAAACAAGAGCTCCAAGCTACTATTTGAATCACAGTTTGGTGAAAGACAGGGAGTGAATTTTTTAGAACCTGGAGATCTGGCAACAAAGAACAGGTTTATAAACAGAGTTATAATAACAATGGCTCACATGCTTATCAGATGAAAGGCATTATACCAAATAATATGTATGTATATGTGCACATACACAGTGTGTGTGTAAGAAATCTCATTTAATCCTCACAATAATCTGTCAGGTACAGTTTACTCTCACCAATCTGCAGACATGGCACCTGCAGCTCACAGTTTTAAACAATTTTCTAGAATTACAAAGCTTATACTCTGTAATAACGAAGTTAGGACTGGGATCTGTCTGACCAGATTCCCAACACTTCATATGAATTTGTTCAGTGTCAAAGGTATGCAGGTATTATGAAAAAGAAAAAAAATACAGAAAAGAAAAAAATCACAGATCATCTCCCCTACAGTGTGCGATAATGACTGAGCACCAGGACACCTGGGTTTCAATCCTAAGGTCGCCATTAATGGACCACATGATGATGGGCAAATCACTCAGTTTCTGTACTTTGGTTTCCTATTGAAATTAGCGGGGTGTGATAGGTTAGTGGTTTTCAGTTGTTGGTGATCATAAACCATTTCCATGAATTCAATGAACTCTCCCTCCAGAAAAATGTATAAATGAGCACAAGACATAAAACTATATTCAATTCAGTAGTGACATCCTAGTATATATTTATTGTCAGGCTTTCCCATTGAAATGCAATGTGATTGAGTGCAAAGGACTCTGTGTTTTTCCTGTCTATATCCCCAGCTACTAGAGCACTACTTGGTACATCATAGGCTTTGGAGAACTATCAATTGAATGAATACATAGATGAGGGCTCCTGGTCTCCTTGAAGTTGACCCATCCTCAACCCAATTAAAAAACCCATGGATTATTTATGAGATCTTTTTTGGTTCTGCAAGATCTAAGCTTCAACCAAATGAAATAGCCAAACACTCTTTTTTTTTTTTGGCCAGTAATAATGATAATTACATGTGCTTCAACCTGATATGTTCATTTGCAATTTTACCAACTTGTCTAATAGTGAGCATGCACATGTACAGTATCATACACAGCACTATTAGTGTTAGTCCTGCTCATCTGTGACAGCTGTTACTTACCTTGCATTTACCACATGATAAAACCCAGGCAAACAGATAATGTGTAGTATTTCCTGCTTCTTGGAAACTGCCTGTGAATGCAAACAAAGTCCCTTTCTGTTTAAGGTACAGTTCAGTTGTACTTTCTTCTTAAATTACATAATTTAAAATTTATCAGGACTTAAATAATTTCAAATGTTTTCTTAATGAGTTAGCAACTAAACAGATTACAATTGAATTTAATATAAGGAAGTCAGTGATATGGTTTGGTTCTGTGTCTCCACCCAGATCTCACCTTGAATTGTAATCTCCATAATCTTCACATATTAAGGGCAGAACCAGGTAGAGGTGACCACATCATGGAGACAGTTTTTCCCATGCTGTTCTCCTGATGGTGAATGAGTTTCATGAGATATGATGACTTTGTAAGTGTCTGGCATTTTCCCTACTTGCACTCACTCTGTCCTGTTGCCCTGTGAAAAAGGTGCCTGCTTCTCCTTTGCCTTCCACCATAATTGTAAGTTTCCTGAGGACTCCCCAGCAATATGGAACTGTGAGTCAATTAAACCACTTTCCGTTATAAATTACCCAACCTCGGGTATTTCTTCTTAGCAGTGTGAGAACTTACTGATACAGTAAATTGGTACTTGGAGTGGGGTGCCACTGTAAAGATACCTGAAAATGTGGAAGCAACTTTGAAACTGAGTAATAGGCAAAGGTTGGAACAGTATAAAGGGCTCAGAAGAAGACAGGAAAATGTGGGGAAGTTTGGAATTTCCTAGAGACTTATTGAATGGTTTTGAACAAAATGCTGATAGTGATATAGACAATAAAGTCTAGGCTGAGGGGGTCTCAGATGGAGATGAGGAACTTGTTGGGAACTGGAGTAAAGGTGACTCTTGCTGTGCCTTAGCAAAGAGATTGGTAGCATTTTGCCTCTGCCCTAGGGATGTGTGGAACTTTGAACTTGAGAGAGATGATTTAGGGTATCTGGTGGATGAAATTTCTAAGCAGCAAAGCATTCAAGAGAAAGCAGAGCATAAAAGTTTGGAAAATTTGCAGCCTGACAATCTGATAGAAAAGAAAACTCATTTTCTGGGGAGAAATTCAAGCCAACTGCAAAAATTTGCTTAAGTAACAAGAAGCCAAATGTTAATCATCAAGACAATAAAGAAAATATCTCTCCATAAAGAGCATGCTAGAGACCTTCATGGCAGCCCCTCCCATCACAGGCCTGGAGGACTAGAAGGGAAAAATGGTTTTGTGGACCAGGCCCAGGACTCCCCTGCTCTGTGCAGGCTCAAGACATGGTATCCTGCATCCCACCTGCTTCAGCTCTAGCTAAGGCTAAAAGGGACCAAGATACAGCTTGGGCTGTGGCTTCAGAGGGTTCCAGCGTCAAGTCTTGGCAACATCCATGTGGTATTGAGCCTGTGAATGCACAGAAGTCAAAAATTGAGGTTTGGGAACATCTGCCTAGATTTCAGAGGACGTATGGAAACACCTGGATGTCTCCCAGGCAGAAGTTTACTGCAGGGGTGGAGTCCTCATGGAGAACTTCTGCTAAGGCAGTACAGAAAGGAAATGTTGGGTCTGAGTCCCCACACAGAGTCCTCACTGGGGCACTGCCTAGTGAGTTGTGAGAAGGGGGCCACCATCCTCCAGACCCCAGAATGATAGATCCACTGACAACTTGCACAGTGCATGTGGAAAAGCTGCAGGCACTCAACACCAGTCCATCAAAGCAGCTGAGTGGGGGCTGTACCCTACAAAGCCACAAGGGCAGAGGAGCCTGAGGCCATGGGATTCCACCTCTGGCATCAGCGTGACCTGGATGTGAGACAGGGATTCAAAGGAGGTCATTTTGTAACTTTAAGTTTTAATGACTGCCCTATTGGATTTTGGATTTACATGGGGCCTGTAACCCCTTTGTTTTGGCCAGTTTCTACCTTTGGACTGGGAGCATTTACCCAACACCTGTACCTCCATTGTATCTAGGAAATAACTAACTTGCTTTTGATTTTATAGGCTCACAGGCAGAATGGATTAGCCTTGTCTCAGGTAAGTCTTTGGACTAGGGACTTTTGAGTTAATGCTGAAATGAGTCAAGACTTTGGGGAACTGTTGGGAAGGCCTGATTTGTTTTGAAATGTGAAAGGACATGAGATGTAGGAGGGGCCAAGAGTGTAATAATATGGTTTGGCTCTCTGTCTCCACTCAAACCTCACCTTGAATTGTAATCCCTGTGATCCCCACATGTCAAGAGTGGGACCCATTGGATCATGGAGGCATTTTACCCCATGCTATTCTCATGATAGTGAGTGATCTGATGGTTTTATAAGCATCTGGTATTTCCCTGTTTGTACTCACTCCATCCTGCCGCCCTGTGAAGAAGGTGCCACCTTCTCCTTTGCCTTCTACCATGATTGTAAGTTTCCTAAGGCCTTGCCAGCAATGTTGAACTGTGAGTCAATTGATTAAACCTCTTTCCTTTATAAATTACGCAGTCTTGAGTATTTCTTCATAGCTGTGTGAGAACAGACTAATACAATCAGACTTCCAAAACAATTGTTAAAATGAGAAAACAGTGTGCTAACCAGAAGCAAAGCTTTTTAAAATGCATGCTGAGCATAAACTTTGTGTGAAAGTGTAGAATCACTATTCTATTGGGTGACTTCTGTGTTTGATCATAAACATCAGGTTTAGCATTTATTCAGCATTCCAGGTATTCTGTGACCTCCAGTTCCACTACTCAAGCATTGCACATTATGATTATTTTTTTAAACAGAATCTCTTTATGTTGCCCAGGCTGGCCTCAAACTCCTTGGCTCAAGTGATGCTCTTGCCTCAGCCTCCTGAGTATCTGCAACCACAGGCAATGCCACCATGCCCAGCTCTTTACAAATTTTTAAAGGCATCAAAGATATCTACTGTTGAAGACTCTTGGTATTAAAAAATAAAAATTTTTAAACTAAAATTACTGAAACAAATAGTATACACTCTGAGTTAACTTGATGTAGGATAACCGTTGTGATAGTATTTCTAAAATATGCTATAGAATATGTTGCCTAATTAAGTCTTACTTATTATTTACATACGGCAATGGCAATTTATTTAGATTTGCGAGAAAGAAATGACAGTATATGAAAGTTCTGACATGTGCTAAGACTACTCCTGCCCCTTCTTAACCATAAAAATTTAATGCATGGTGTTTTGGTGGGGCTTGCACTAGCCTCCAGCTAAACATTTTTCTTTTAAAAAGTTGTTTTAGAGAAGTTTCCATTAAGATGGGTTGAGGTAGAAGTAAGATGAAAATAATAAACCAAAAAAAAAACGGTATGCAGAAGCATGTCAATGCTTGCCAAATAAAAGAAGAACAGAAATATGATATGAATAGTGTAACCTTTAGCATGTATTCCCCTAAACCATTCCTACTGTCTGCTATATTCATTATCAAGTTCAAAGTGGGGAAGAAAATGAAAAGATTTTGTTGTCTTGCTCTATTAGCTGAGTTTTTGAAATAGTTGGCTTGTCCATTGCTAGTTGGAGGTGTCCAAAATATGATAGAATTGGATGAAAGAAATGAATATTTGAATACTAAAGCAATTCACATTCCTGAATGGTGTGTGTGTGTGTGTGTGTGTGTGTGTGTGTGTGTGTGTAAGAGAGAGGGTACTAAGACAAAAATTAAATATGTTTATTCAGTTAATCTAGTAAATAATACAATTATCAAAAAATACTGGATAAAAAGGCACAGGAAAAACAGAGGATTATCTAACCCAGAATTACCAACCTTAGCTGTCTTTCTTTAATTCTTTATAGATGCTCCCCTATCATTCAGTCATGGAGAGGTAAGTCTGAATTTATTTTCTAAGGAGCTAGATCTTATTAACATACCATGTAACTTCACTTCAAGGTAGCTCTTTCTAAAAACAGTATTACTACCATGCAGTCTTAAGTACCCATACTCTGGGAACACTTAGAGGGAATAAGATGATTGGGGGGAAAAAAGATGGAGATCAGATCTACTTGAAAGAAATACATCATGAGGAAACTTGCAACTATTGAATACAGAGAAGTTTCAGAAACTTTCTTAATCTTATTTGTTCTATATTTATCTCCTTTTATCACTGATAATGTGATTTTCTGTACCCAATAAAGGTAAATGTTTAGAATTTAATTGTGTATCTCCTCAAGGAAATGCCTTTCTTTCTTTTTCTTTTTTTCTTTTCTTTTTTTTGAGACAGAGTCTCGCTCTGTCACCCAGGCAGGAGTGCAGTGACACGATCTCGGCTCACTGCAACCTCCACTTCCCGGGTTCAAGCGCTTCTCCTGACTCAGCCTCCTGAGTAGCTGGGACTACAGGTACGAGCCACCATGCACAGCCAACTTTTGTATTTTTAGTAGAGCTGAGGTTTCATCAGGTTGGCCAGGCTGGTCTTTAACTCTTGGCCTCAAGTGATCTGCCTGCCTCTTCCAAAGTGCTAAAATTATAGGCGTGAGCCACCATGCCCAGCTGCAGAAACGCCTTTCATGATAGAGAGTAGAGTTTAGATTGTAAAATTATTAACTACTTCAATGGGGTTTGTGTTGCCAAGTGTCTTAAAAACCAGTGGTCTAGAATTCATTTCTAACCTATACTCCTACTACTCTCTGTTCTTTTAAAGTCATTGAAAATTCTGAAGAAATACAATAAAGTGAATTATTTTTTGGAGAGTATCAACGTTAAAATTATGAAAATACTGAAAGGAGAAGAAAGAGGAAAAATAGAAGAGTAAAATATAGGAGATTTCCTCGCCCCCCTCCCCTTTATTAAAGAGAGCCACAAAAACCATGAAGGTGTGTTTTTATGAGATCATATGAGAGAAGGAAGAAAAAGTGTGAGAAAATTTAACATTTGCAAATTGGAAGCAGAAGCTAGAGCCCATCGAGAAAGAAGAAAAAGTGTGAGAAAATTTAACATTTGCAAATTGGAAGCAGAAGCTGGAGGCCATCTGGAGCAGCAATGTCCCTCTTCTTTACCTTATCTCCCAATATGAAAGGAAGCAGAAACAAAGGCCAGGGTTTCTCCCTGATCAGTAGCCAGAAAACCAGCTATAAAGGAGAAAAGATACAACTACCCTGGAGGAAGATGTAAAAGATTTCTACTGCATTGAGAGAGAAAGGTTACTGATCAGTGCACTGTGGTTTACATTTTTTAAAATGTCTCAAACATATCAAAGAAAGCAAGGAGAGAGTAAGGAATGCTAAAACAGAAGTATCGTAGACTAAATACTAAAACTTAAATATATTTGGTCCTCATTTGACCTAATGAATAGTAAAATTATAAAGAGGTAATAAATAAAAGGGTAAATTTAAAAAACAGAAATAAAAAAAAAAAACAAAAACAGAAAGCATCATTAAGTCTTTTCCTCACCATCAGATGGTAAAAACTATGAAGAGGAAAATAGAGTTTCAGACAATGAAATGGCAAAATAATCTTCAACTTGAAACTGCAAAACTCCATTGCAGAAAGCATCTCAGATTACATTAGAAGAATGTCTTTGCTGGTTGCCTGCAATGGTTCCAGGCACAGATTGTCATAAAGATTCATAGGAAAACTTTGTTTCTCTTCCCCAGATCATGACAGTCAAGATAATACAATGCCTTTGAGACTTTTATCAAAAGAGTGAACCACAGCAGCCACTGAACTCTCTAATTTAGAGACTAGAATCACCCAAGGAGCTATTAAGGATCTGATTCACATGATCCCTCCTTGCCAGGGATGCTATGTCATTATCCAAGAAAGAGGCCCAAAGATTCACATTTTTAACTAGTATCCACGGTGATCCTAGAACAGGGGGCTCCTGAATCTCTCCTTGAACTGCATTCGAAGTTGCTATAGTAATCTCTTGGTTCTTATGCCGCCCTGGGTAGGTTGTGTTGGTGAACCTAAGGAATGTTAGTCTGTTCCCTCAAAAAAAGAGTGAGCACAAGTCTAGTATTTGCATAAAGGAAAAAATTTATATTTCCCAGCAACCTGTGCAACTACTAGCAGGCCTTCTCCCTGCTAAAGCCAGATATTTTGGGAAATTCACCAGACTACTATATTCTGAGGTTCAAAGGAATAGTGTGCTTTGAAAGCCATTTTCAGATGACTCCTTAAGATGCTATGAAAACAATCTATGTAAGTATATATTTAAGTACATTGTTTTAAAGGCAAAATATATGCTACTTGTTCAAGTCACCACATGAGGTTTTCAGTACCATATACTGGCTTGATTTGAATGAAAATTTCTGGAAACATGATCTTAGATTACCTTCAAATAATTAAAATCATGAGGAAAAAAATAGTCCTGCCTCTGTTTCAAATTTACTTGTTTCTGATGACACTCGTCTTTCTACATTTTCTTGCTGTTTTATGCCCCTGATTTTCTAGTAAGCTCTTCTAAAGCACAGTGGGCTGTTACAGGCATTTAGGTTTGTGAGAATATCAGTACATTATCAACCACAGATTAAAACCCCCAGATAGCAGTCTTGCTTTACTGACTTAAAAGGAACTTGTAATAAAAAGCCCCTTTTCAATAGGGGTCTCTGTGTGTTACTTTCTTCCCTTCAGCACTGTTAAGGTAAATTATTTGGCCTCAGTTTAGTCTACCTTTTTAGAGACCAAAAATGACTTTATTTTCACTCTGCTGTGTTTTTTCAATTATGGGATCTTACAGTGTTTGTGTTAGCCCTCCATGTTGTATTGAATGCTCAATGACAGATATTTTCTATAAAATATGAAATATCACTAGACTAATTAGGTCTTTGTTTTGCTGTGGCCATGATGGCCCATCCAGACTTTTCAGTCTTGGTTTAATATCAGATGTGTTAATGCATTTCTTATGTTGTTATTGAAACAGTGGGTCACAGTCAACACTTTTGGGAGAATCTGAGGTTTATATTTATATGATAATTTTGCATATTACTTAACATCACTCTTCATTTTTCTTATGTCCCATTCATAGTAACTGCAGCACGTGGTTAGCCTAGATTTCCTGAGATAGTCCTAATATTAAATATTTTTCTCCTATTTTCAGACTCTTTATTATAGTGTCAAGACAGTGATGGCAAATTTTTCTTTGGAAAATGTAATTACAAAGTCCATACATACCTTAGAAATGACTGACCTAATTTGAGTATTTCTGGGGCAACCTTCTTTTTACTCCTCCTCCCATTCTTGAGATCTGTTAGGATAGTGACCTGTAGAGACTGGCATTGACCTTAATGCTCAAGGCCTTGGGAAGCTCTTGCTCTGTAAATAACATCATCTGTTTCCTGCCTCTGCAAGAGGAGATTTTCCACTGAATAGACTGTGCCTTGGTTTCAAGGCTCTCTTATCACTTTGACATGTGTCCGCTGCTGCTCTCCTGGCAGTTTTTCTAACTGTGACCTGGAATTGACTTCTATTTTTCACCTATCCTCTTGCTCCTCTTACTCAACCACAATCTCCTGGTTTAGATCATCAGGGTTTTTTTCCATCTCCATTACTCTGGCCCTTCTGGTTCAAGCTTTTAGTCTTAAAAACCAATAGCATCCTAACTTGCGACTCAGCGCAACCCCATCACCTGCTTTCAAATTCTCCTCCATACTAACTCCAACCTATAGACTTTCTCATGCTCTCTCTAACTACACAAAGCCCATTTCCTTCCTTACAGCTTCTGTTCCAATCTTTGGTTTTTCTCTTCTCTGCCACTGCCTATATGTTTCCCTGATGAATTTCTGACCATTGAAGTGACAAGTAACAGAAGCAGAGATCCACTAAGAAATTAGCATTAAAGAAGAAATACATGTAAACCTGAGAAAAATGTTGATATTGAATTTTGAGAATTCAGCTTCAAAAGATGGGTGCCATACGTTAATACATTTATCTTTTTTCATACATATACCAATTTAATTATTTAATTCATTCATTAGTGAAAAGAAATACCAAGTTAGTAAAAAGACTTGTAAGTTTCAACTGATTTGAAAGTTTTTCTAAAACCAAATTTTGCAGGCAATTTGATCAGAATAGCAAACTTGTTTGAACATATGGCCCTGTCTCAAAAAATATATACGTATCATAATCAAGAGCCTGATACGTTTTTTAAACTATTAAGTGTTAGACAAACTTATTAGCCATCAATAATAACCCAGGTACTTGCCAACTTTTATAACTGTGAATACATTCCTATGTGCATATACTGTTATTTTATAACTTTTTATTTCCCAACAATATCTAGCCTACCCTGTAGTTCATGCCAAAAACACTAATGCCAACTCCCCCTATTTCACATACCAACATGGTTTTTCAGTAGCTGTCTGCCAAAACACAAGGTGACTGTAGAAATAAAGATGCTATTTCCAAGGAGATAAAACACTAGTATCAATAAAGAAGCAAATTGCACTCAGAATTAATAAAGAAAAAAAGTCAATCACCTGGCCTTTTAGGTAGTCTGCAGACTGCATTGGTTTCATCTGAAATATATGTTTTTGGACTAGGGCTTTCTCTGGAAGGCTAGAGCTTTGAGAAGCTGCTAATATGGTAGTCGAAGTTATGGGGTAGATAATATTTCCAAGAGATACTCATTGCTTGGCATTAAAAGTCAGTCTTTAGTTGGTAGGAGATAAATTTAAAATAGGTAGGATCTTTTGTAGTCTCCTAAAATCCCATTACTCAGTTATCCTAATTGAGGCCAACTCTTGAAGTTGAAACGTCTCTCTCTATGTACAGGCCTTTGCACACACACAAGTCCACACGTATTTATGCACATGTACATGTGTGTACAAATACACACACAAATTACATCAATCGTTTGAATTACTTATACACATAAAAAGTATGGCATATATATAAGACTACAGAGCAGAGAGGCAAAGCCAAGCCATCATAAATATGGGTAGAGAAGGGTAAGCATTTGTTCAAATCCCTGTGGTAATCATGCTTGAAATGTTGGGGTAACAGAAGAACCAAAAATAAATAGCCCTAAATATTGTGAATCTTTTTATTTGCTCTGTGGATACCAAACACACATGCACACACACACACACACGGCTCTACAACTGTGTTCTTAGCTGAACATAGATA
This sequence comes from Cacajao melanocephalus, assembly GCA_963573385.1. NCBI lineage: Eukaryota > Metazoa > Chordata > Mammalia > Primates > Pitheciidae > Cacajao > Cacajao melanocephalus. Next base: position 124,741 of record CAUYLG010007995.1, on the reverse strand, counting down.
TTTAATGGTCTTAGCCCCTAGTAAAATTGTAACATGGTTAAAATCTATCCCTGGCACTTCAGAAATATGGAGCTGAAAGTGCCTAGAAGTCATTTAACCTAAATATTAACTTTACAGATAAAAAAACTAACATTTAATAAGATGAAATGGTATCTCACATCTCACACAGGCCATTGCTTCCTCAATTAATGTGACATTTTCCTCTTGACGACAGGAAGCATCTGTCTTTTGGGATTTTCCCTAGGGGGAAAGCTGCATCTGATTTATTTTTGTTCCTCTACCCTAGAGTGTTGGCTAATTTTAAAGTGCAGACTTGGTTTTTGTAATAGAAAAATACCAACAGTTTACATTTTCCTCATGGGTATAGCAGTAGCTGCCACTTATTGAGCCTTAAATTTGCCAGGCCTTGTGCTAGACACTTGATTCATCGTGTCTCATTTCATCCTTACGACAATCTTGTTTGCCGGATATTGTATTGTCATTTTACAAATAAAGACAATGAAGCTGAAAAACTAGAGATTACACCTCAGATAGCATATTAGGAAGGTGATAAAATCAATATTTAAACTCAAGATTTAAACTGATTACTAAGTGCTTTCCAGTCTTCTCCATGCTTTTTTCCATCTCTGGATTCTATTACCAGCGTCCAGGGGTAAAAGAAGAGCAACAGAGGGCCCCCAAACAGAATCACATGTGCAGAGTGATCAGAAGAAACACTATAGAAGCTCGCCTGACACAGCTGCATGGTCAGCCAGCTCTTATTTAGGAGAATGATAGCTTCTGCTGTTCCAATACTAACAAACACATACTTGATGGGAAGGAGTGGGGAGACACTCCAACAAAGACTCTCATGATATCACTGGGTTCAGTTTTACCAGAGCAGACTTCAGTGCCCTCCTTCATCAAATTGACTGGTGGAACAAAATATCCCACTACAAAATTCCAACAATTCTGAAAAAGAATAGATACCAATTTAGGATATTGTATAATTGAAATTATTTACATATTTGAATTTGGGTGCCAAATCTAATCCAGCATGGGATTTTTTGTAATAAAGTCTCAAACTCCCAAAGATTAGGAAATGTTATCCACAAATTGTTGGGGACAATAGGAAAGTAAACATTTTGGGCTTGAGCAACTTCTTTGGCATGCCCTTTCAGGAGCCTTAGGAAATAGATTGCACCTTAATAACTACCAGGTGTAAATTTCACATGGAATCTGAAAAATAATGAAGAGTAGGCAAGATCAGCTCCAAGGAGTTCTTTGGTAGGAGTTATGAATTTCAGTTTGCCAATATGTAAAGTATACCTTGGAATATGGCCAAGGAAAAAGATAATGTTTGCCCTCAACCTTTCTACTGAAGATCAAGAATCCAAATCTGTGAGAACATCATGCCAGCTGAAATGCTAGAGTCTGTAACCCCTTGACTTTGACTTAAAACCCTTCAATAGTTACTCGCGGTTCTTAGAATAAAATCTAAACTCTTATATATGGATTTATGGCTCTCCTTTATTTTGAGCCACACCATTTATTCTACTCTCCAGTCATAGTCAGTTTCTTTCCTTTCCAATTTCTGTCTCTTCTTCAAGCCTTGTCTTATGATATTCCTTCTTGCTGGGACATTCTCTGCTGTACTGCTCTTCTGTCCTCCATAGTCCTTCCATTACCCACACAGCCATCCCTGGTCCCATTCATCCTCCAGTTCTCACTTGGACACCACTTACTGCAGAAGTTGTTCCCTTACTCCCCAGGTCTGGGTTAAGTGCCTTCCCATGAGGCCCTCATCTCCCTCTGTAATTACCACAGTTCATTATAACTGCTTGTTATATGGTTTATTTTGCTAGTTAGACTGTAAGTTCTAGAATGGCAAAGACATGTTGGCAATTAGCAAATATTTGTCAAATCCACTCTATGCTAGACATTTGGGATATTGTGGTACACTAAACATAAAGTCTTAAAATGGGACATTTCCTCCCAGATGTGGCACATTTATGAAAGAAGGCATGTCTAGGGACATCATGGACCTTTTTGTTCCATGCATATACATGGGACAGGGCAGTTTCTAGAGGATGGAATCATGCTCTTCTGGAAGGTAGAATCAGAGTACAACTATTGGAAACATCCACCGCCTGGGCTAGATAAGGCAGTGTCAAGGGTAGAATACTTTGGTGGATTTTTGATGTACTGTGTGCCACTCCCTATGCTAGCAACAACAAACAGATTGTTCTTGAACTGAAGCCAACAGGTCTCAAAATACTCTGAGCAAGAATCTTAGTGGTCTTTATCATGACACAGTTTGCTAGTACTAACCCATTATAAAATTACATTCCTGTATATACTTTTCTGCTCATTTATTTAACAAAAATCCTGATATGTGATATACATGCCAAGCAATTAATGAAATTAGAGATGAAGTAGTCCAGGAATATAAACTGCAGAAGGAAGCAATTTCCACCACAAAAATTTAAATTTTGCTGAAAAGTCACAGCTTAGACCCCATTTCTCTGGTCTAATAACACCTGAACTAAAGTAGGCATTTCATTTAATTATCCAAATACATTGGCATGTAAATTCAGGCTAGCAGTAAAAATGAAGTGAGATGATGAATTAATCCCTTAGCACTCTTGATTTTGAAAAGCTTTTCTCTTTTTAGTATAATTTGTGCTGCTTTATCATCTCAGAAAATGTTTCATTTGTCATGAGTGAACTGAGATAAGGGAAGTTACTGCCTCCTGGGTGCCTCTCTAAATTTCCAGTATAACGATTTGTAGATGTTCACCCATTAAGCAGATTATACAATTTTATGTCTTTCTCTCAATCTAAGGGCCACTGGGAAAATGGAAAAAGTTGAGACAGAGGGAGAGACAGGCAGAGAGAAGGTATTTAAAAAAAACATTAGAATATTATCTTAGATGTTTGACATGAGCTTTAAGGAGTCTATCTCCATGGTGGCTTGGTGAGAGATGTCTGTTAGCCTTGAGTCCACAAGAAAGAAATTTATGATTATTAAGGGGAGTTTATGATTATTAAGGGGAGTAAGAAATGTTAGTTAAGAAAAGATTGATGAATTAATTGGCACGGATTGGGAGGAAGGAAGTTCTAACTTAATAAAATAAATCATAACAATTTATGATTATTCTGAACATGCATGTTAACTTCCTTTTCTTCATTAAATTCCTTTAAAATTATAATGTAGAAAAAGTGGTATTGATACTACAAAGTAGACATAGGACTGGTTAATGACTGAATAGAGCAAAGGAAGTGACTGCTGAAGTCTCCGCAGGGGAACGGCACCGAAGACAGTGAGTCATTTCCCTCTGCAGAAGCCTTGAGGGTCTCAGGGTTTAGGGCCACTAGGGATCAGGATAAGCAAGGCCCTGGGAAGGCACTTAGTTGAAAATAGAGCGATTATTCAAAGTCTGTATTGTAAACTGAGGTCTTTTCAAAAGGGTAATGATTAACTGTAGGAAAGGCCAAAAGTTGTCCGAGAAGTAAACTTGGAAAAGCAATGGATGTTATTTATGTAACCATAACAATGCTAACATGCCTGTTTAAACAGAATGTGTGGTTGAGCTATACTGGGAGGCTGAGGAGAAGGCAAGTCAGGGTGTGGTGATGGCAAGGGAACGCTGGGAAGGGCAACATTTTTCAATGGCTACCAAAGGAAGCTAGGAAATCATATCTAATTATGACATGTGAAGACATATCAGGAACATTATCTATAAATATAAGGAAAATGGGGTGAAAAAATTGAAGAGTTGAAAATTGTTGCTCTGGGGGCTAAGGCTGGAGCATTGGTAGAGTAGATGGGAGAAGGGACCACTGCTTTCTAACAGGGCACTTTTAGCTCTATCTGATTTCTTAAACTCTGTGCATGTATAAAAACAAAATTTTTTTTTAATAATTAAAAAGAAGAGAAGTGGGTGGCTTAGGTTGCTGAAGTAGTAGGGATATTAGCCTGGGAGAAATTTTTGATTCCATACCTTTTCTTCATTGTCTGTGTATACCCAGAATTTCAGTATCTTCTGTGTCTGTAAGTAGGTGATACATACTCAAGCCTGAATTGGTACATTACTAAAGTAAAGAAAGCACAAAAATTCAAGCCACAAAAGGTTGCAGTATGATTCTTCTGTAAACCTCAGCTCAGTGTCAGAGGGCTGTTTCTTCCTTTCTCACAGCTGTATTTTCAGTGCTAGCACAGTGGCTGGCTCATGTGAGTGCCTCAGAAGTAATTGATGAAAATGCACAGAGATTACAGAAATGTTAGTTAAGAAAAGATTGATGAATTAATTGGCACGGATTGGGAGGAAGGAAGTTCTAAGGAAGACTCAACTTGCAAAAGGCCAAATATAACTGGGAGCTAGGCCAAATTTTATCCCTTTTAAGGAATCAAAACCAAGGTTAAGCCAGGGTCAAACCATTAATAAAGGAAAATGAGAACAAAATAAGTTCAAAGTGGTATATCTGTGAATTTAATTTGCTTGGTAAGCACATTGTGTATGAAGTGGGTGGAGTTTGTGAACTGAATATATTCCATATCTCATGTACAGTATTCGGATTGATATTTCAAAATATAGAAAATGATAAAGTTTTTTATCATTCAACTTATTTGGATGGTCTTGAAAATATATGAGACTATGTGATAAGTGATATAGCCAATCAAGTTCAGAATGTAATTTGGAAAAGAGGAGTGGTCTTCTGTCTAACTAGGAATACAAATTTTATGTTTAACGCATGCATTGTTTACTAGATCTGCCTTAAAAAGTACCATACACTGGTTGGCTTAAACAAGAGAAATGTATTGCTCTGGAGGTTTAAAGTCTGTATTAGTCCAATTTCATACTGCTATGAAGAAATACCCAATACTGGGTAATTTATCAAGAAAAAGAGGTTTAATAGACTCACAGTTCCATGTGGCTGGGGAGAGGCTTCACAATCATGGAGGAAGGTGAAGGAGGAGCAAAGCCTGTCTTATATGGTGACAGGCAAGAGAGTGCATGCAGAGGAACTGCTCTTTGTAAAACCATCAGATCAGGGGGTGGGGTTTCAGAAAAAAAAAAAAAAAACCATCAGATCTCCTGAGACTTACACACTATCACAAGAATAGTACAGGAGAAACCCGCCCCCATGATTCAATTACCTCCACCAGGTCCCTTCCATGACACATGGGGATTATGGAAGTTACAATTCAAGATGAGATTTGGGCGAAGACACAGCAAAACCATATCAAAGTCCAGGATCAAGGTGCTGGCAGGTTTGGTTCCTCCTGAGGTCTCTGAGAAAGACTCTGTTCCATGACTCTCCCCTAGCTTCTGGTGGTTTGCTGGAAATATTTGACATTCCTTGATTTATAGATGTATCTCCTCATCTCTGCCTTGATGTGCACATGGTATTCTCCATGTATGCATTTATGTGTCTAAATTTCCCTTTTCATAAGGACACTAGTCATATTGGATTAGGGGCCTGCCCTAGTGTATTAGTCAGGATTTTTTATAGGGACAGAACTAGTAAGATAGATATATACATAAAGGGGAGTTTATTAAGTATTAACTGACATGATCACAAGGTCCCACAATAGGCTATCTGCAAGCTGAGGAGCAATGAGAGCCAGTCCGAGCCCCGAAACTGAAGAACTTTGAGTCCAATGTCCGATGGCAGGAAGCATCCAGCACAGAAGAAAGATGTAGGCTGGGAGGCTAGGCCAGTCTTGTCTTTTCAAACTTTTCTCCCTGATTTATATTCTAGCCATGCTGGTAGCTGATTAGATGGTGCCCACCCAGGATAAAGGTGGGTCTGCCTTTCCCAGCCCACTAACTCAAATGTTAATCTTTGGCAACACCCTCACAGACACATCCAGGATCAATACTTTGCATCCTTCCATCCTATCAAGTTGACCTCAGTATTAACCATTACACTAACTCTACTATGACCTCATCGTGATGAATTACATCTTTAGTAAAGTTATCCAAATAAGGTCACATTCTGAGGTACTGGGGTTAGAACTTCAACCTATAAATTGGGGGAAACGCAATGTAACCTATAACGGAGAAATCATTTTCTCTAGTCTAGGTTTTCTAAGACAATAATCTTTCTTCTTCCTCTTTAGTACCTTAGAAATAGGCAGACTATACAAAAGGGTGGATGATTTGATAAATGGTCTGATTCTGATTGTTAGGCTAGGTCCAGCTCAGAAGATGCCGATGATGTGTGCCCTTGGGAACAAAAACTAGTAGAGTAAGTGTCTCTTATCTGGAAAAAGCACTAAAAGCTAGGGAAAAAGATGTAAAAATTTGAATCAAATGAATTGGGAAAGTAAGAAGGTCCAATAGCAGAGGATCCAACTGCAGATCACAAAATCAATGAGAGCCTACAGCTGAGACACAGGACAAAATGAAAAAGCTAAGGGACTGAAGAGCTGGTGAGATGAAAACAGAACACAGTGGACTAAGCACACAATTCAGAGAGCTATGGGGAAATGCCTTAGGTCAAACTATAACCTGCCATCATCCTTTACATGTCTGTGGCATGAGGTGTGAGCAGATTAAGTATATTTAAAAGTCCAGGACCAAGAGATATAATAATGATTTTTCTCTCCAACTATAAAACTCATTTTCGTATCAACGTGATATTTGAAAAACTTAGTATCAAACTGCATCTGAAGTTAATTTTCGCCTTGAGTAATAAAAACAACTAAGAGAGAATCACAATTTGTATGCTTTGTGCTCCCAGAAAACCCCTGTGTGGCTACAAGTAGCAGGAAGCCAGACCTAACGCGTTATGATCCTTGTCTCCAACATCCCTCAAATTGCACCACAGTCTAAATTGCGTGTAATTCTGACCTCACATGAACATCAAGCTATTACAGACTTATGATATACAAATGAAAACTCATATCTAAATGGATGTTACACTTTAAAGGCACCCCCCCCTAAAAAGTTATTTTATTTCACAAATAGTTCAACATAGTTGCAGAGCTCCTAGTTTGGAATTTATATCAGAACGAGTGTTCCAGGTGTTAATCTCATTCTACAAAGTACCTAAGTAGGCCAGAAGTGTCACATTACTTTGTTTTCTTTAAATTTAATCAACTCTAACATAATACTTACCAACATGGGCTAGTGTGACAACCAATGTTAGTTATTCCTGGAGGATTCTCTCGTAGTATTCTCTAATACTAATACCGACAACAAGCACATGCAGATCTTAGAAATGTCATATAGGAAAAATAATTGCAAGCTTTCTCAGGTCTTAGAGAAATTGTGGAAAGTATGAACATAGTCTTTCTCCAAGCCTTCAAGATCCCTTAATATTCAACACCTCCCTGTTTTCACTAGGCACAGGAATCTTCGCAAAGACTGGCATCATAAATACTCAAAACCCACTCTTCACATATATGCTGTGAAACTACCCCTCTTTCTGCTCTCAGGGAACAACCAAAAGCTCCCTGAAGACAAAAGAACAGAAAGAACATGGATACTTTTTAGAAACTGGAAAGGAAAAGATATCCTTAGAACTAAGCACAAATTAATATTTCAATACATGTTTACTATACCAACTCCCAACTACCAATAAGAAAGTAACCTCAATAAATTATAGTTTACTTCTTTTAATAAAATTGTAATGACCTTTAAAAGACACCACAAACATGAGAACATTCCTAAGACCATATCAGGATTTCTGAAAGCAATTCTGAAATAAGAAGTTTAAGAAATTGCTTGAGCAATGGCGATATCATTCATCACTGAATTTAAGTCTCAAGAGTGATTTTGTAAAAAAGATGGTTGTTTATTAAAGAAAAAGTTTCTTTAAAGTATTGGATGTTGTCATGAATTACTTATGAATGACTTGAACCTTTTTGATTATAAACAAAATTCATTTTCCTGTCTTCTGACTTTTACCAGGAACTTCATTTTCCTTTCAACATTTCTTCACTCAACGCTTAAATGCCTGCCCCTCTCCTTCTACTTCTAGATCTTAGGACTGATGATAGCAACCATCCCCAGCACAGGCATCTGCTACTTCTAGATCTCAGGACTGAGGATAGCAACCATCCCCAGCACAGGCACCTGCTACTTCTAGATCTCAGGACTGATGATAGCAACCATTCCCAGCACAGGCACCTACCACTTCTAGATCTTAGGACTGATGGTAGCAACCATCCCCAGCACAGGCAGCAGCAAGTTCTGAAGTTGGACATGTGGACCATGGTAAAGAGAAAATAGCAAAAGAGAAACTACAAAACATTTTTAAAAGTTATTAAAGAATACCTGTAATATAGAAATAATTTTTTGTTAATGGATTGAAAGATGTTCTATTGCTAAGATGGCAATATTCCCCAAATTGATCTACGAAAATTAATGCAATCCCTATCAAAATTGCAATGGCTTTCTTGTTCAGAAATGAACAAGTTGATCCTAAAATTCACATGGAAAGGCAAGAAGTCTTTCTTTTCTAAGATTGGTTTTTCTAAATGGAAAAACCAATGTTGGAAAAGAAAAACACAACTGGAGAAACTTTGAGAAGTTTCCTGATTTCTAAACTTGCTACAAAGCTACAACAATCAGGACAGTGAGTGTGGTCATGGCACAGGGACATACATATAGACCAATGGAATAAAATTGAGTGTTCAGAAATAAACCTATACATTTATGACCAGTTAATTTTCAACAAGCATTCCAAGACCTTCAATGAGGGAGTAATAGTCTTTCTAACAAATAGTGCCAGGAGAAGTAGATATCCACATTCAAAAGAATAAAATTGAACCTCTACTTATACCAAAATGAACTCAAAATGAATCACAAACCTAAATGTAAGAGCTAAAACTATAAAGTTCTTAGAACAATACATAGTTGTAAATCTGCATGAACTTGGATTAGCAGTTTCTTAGATATGACACTAAAGCCCCAAAACCAAAGACAAATAGATAAACTAGTCTTCATCAAAATTGGAAACTTTTGCACTGCAATGAACACTAGCAATAAAGTGAAAAGACAGTTCTCAGGATGGGGGAAAATATTTGTAAATCATATGCCTGATAAGGATCTAACATCTCCAATATGTAAAGAATTATTATAACTCAACAATAAAAAGACAACCCAATTAAAAATGAGCAAAGTATTTAAACAGACATTTCTCCAAAGAAGATATACAAGTGACCAGTAAGTACATGAAAAGATACTCATCTTTATTAGTCATCAGGGAAATGCAAATGAAAACCACAATGAGATAATTCTTTCACACCTGCAAGGAGAGGATCAAAACAGAAAATAACAAGTATTCGTAAGATGTGGAGAAATTGGAGCCCTTATGCATTGCTTGTAGAAATGCAAAGTTGTACAGACACTTTGGAAAACAGTCAGGTAGTTTTTCCAAATGTTAAACACAGATTTGCCATATAACCCAGGGTTCCACTCTTACATATGTACTCCAGAAAATTAAAAACATATTTTCACAGAAAAACATGTGCATAAATGTTCATAGCAGCATCGCTCACTACAGCCAAAAAGTAGAAACAACCCAAATGTCCATCAACTGATGAATGGATAAACAAGATGTCGTATAACCAAACAATGTAATATTATTCATTCATAAAAAGGAATAAAGCACTGTTTCGTGCTACAGCATGGATGAATCTTAAAAGCATTACACTAAACAAATGAAGTCAGACACAAAAAACCACATATTGTATATCACTTATATAAACATTCCAAAATAGAAAAATCCATAAAGAAAGAAAACAGGTTAGTGGTTTCCAAAAGAGATGAGAGAAGGGGAAAATTAGGACCGGCTGCTGAAAGGTAAGAGGTCTTTTTGGAGTGTAATGGAAATTAGAACTGAATAGAAAGATAGTACTACAATATGGTGGACACACTAATAACTACTAGATTGTGTACTCTAAAATTTTGAACTTATTATGATATGAATTACATTTCAATTTTTTAAAAAAGAAGTAACAGTTCATTTTGTGTTCCTGCATCATAGTTATTTGCCTACGTCTTAAACAATGAAATAGAAGTAATCTTGTCCATAGGACCTCCATAAGAGTTACTGAAAACCCCAAATGTGGAGGAAAGAAGATATTACACTTACTTAGTATAAATAATATAGGAATACATATGGAATTCAGGCACTATGTGTGTCACCCATACATGCTTTGAAATATGACAAAGAGTTGCTGTCCCTTTTCTCTATTTCCTTTTACCCTATTTTCTCATAAAATTTAGCAATGGTTTGGGCCTCTCTTAGGGAAGTTTCCTCAGAAACAGACTTTGAGATAAAAATTTGCTGCAGGAAGTTTACTGGTAACTATCCATGGATTAACTTCTGTGGGGGTGAAGGAGGCAGGTAAGGATGAAGTGAGCAACAGTGCAGTGCAAAGCAGGCTTCAACCAGTCCCAGGAGAGCCGGATGGCCTAGGGGAAGCTGCTGGGGCTTTATAGGTCCACACCAACCTGCTGTTACTCATGAGTGAGCAACCTTGGGTTGAAGGCAGTTTTTGGAGAGCAACTCAGCTGAGGGCCATAAGCCACCTAAATTTCTAACAGCTGAAAGAATGAGCTCTGTCATACTGAGGAGAACCTCGATAATGAGCTACAGGATCCACCACAGAGGTGTTTATATACTGGAAAAATGGATATCTCATTCACAAGTTGAATTATGTTATAGAGCAGTATCTGTGGAACACAGCAAAGACATAATCGTGGTAGGATGTTGTTGTAATCTCCTTTCTCCATTTCTTGTGGACCAAACATTGGCATTGTGGTGAGACTGGGGTTTCTCAGAAGCTGAGAGAAAATTGTAAGGTATAGCCCCCTTGGTGGGAGGGCAAAGGAATGGGGTGAGTCCATTCCCTATAGGAGCCTCAGCCAGGTGGCTACAGTAATGCCTATCTGGGTGCCCAAAGACCATCCAAAAAGCAACAGGACAGACCACTATGATTTCCTAGGTTGCGAGGGCTGCAGCAACCTGACCCAAAAGAAAAGGAAATGAGGAAAACCCACATGAATCCCCATTCTCACTGACATGCTCTTCCAACCCCTCAAGAAAGCACACCCCTCTCCTCTTTTGCTAAACTCGGTGCAAGACAATGGTATATCTGAGGCTCTCTGGGAGTTTTACATCAGAATTTATTAGGTTGGTGCCAACGTAATTGTGGTTTTTGCCACTTTAGCATGACAAACCTAACACAAGAGAGGAAGGATCAGGAATTACTAACATGAACTAATAAAATGATAATAGCAGAATTTGACTTTATATTTACCTATAAGTAACTGACTGTAAATGGAGTGACTGAAAAAGTTATTGGAATGGCCGGTTTACATATTAGAATAAATTTAGTTTTCCTGCTGCCAAGTGGGGATGAGGGATTGCCCAATAAGAGCATGAGTACATATGTGTGTGTGTGAGTGTGTGTGTGTGTATGTGTGTGTGTGTGTGTTCAGCTTTAGGTTTGTACATACCTGATATATACTTGATATGTGTCTGGTCATTTATGTCTGTTGCATCCAATGTGGTCCTTACAAATTCCTTCTATGTAGAAAGAAAAAGGAAGACACAAAAAAGTTCCCTTTGTCAAAATGGCCAGTAAGTGACAAACCTATGATTCAAACCAAGTCTGTGTAACTCAAAAGTCTTTCAACTATTCTAAGGTACCTTTCTGGGAGTTTTTGAGATCTTAAGCTGTCCAAGTGTCTTAGTCATTTGTGCTGCTATAACAAAATACCAAAGACTAGGTAATTTATAAATTAATAGAAATTTCTTTTTACAGTTTTGAAGGCTGAGAAGTCCAAGATCAAGGCCACAGCAGGTTTAGTGTCTGGTGAGGGTTGCTCTCTGCTTCCAAGATGGTGCCTTGATACTGCCTTCTTCAGAAGGGATTAATGCTGTGTCCTCATCTAGCAGAAGGTAGAAGGGCAAAGGGGGAAAACTCTCTCTGTCAAACCCTTTAATAAGCGCACCTAAATCCCAGTCAATCACTTTGTAAAGGCACACTTCTTTATATGATTGCATTGGGGATTAAGTTTCAACATGCAATTTGAAGGGAACAAAAACATTCAAACCATAGCACCAGGTAAAAATAGTACAAAGAATAAGAAAGGGCCAGAAGACTTCTGGGCCATCTCTAAATCTTACAGAGACCTCTCAGGACATCCTAGGACCAGGACTCTGTGTGAGACATGTAGAAATGGACCATGCACGCTGTTAGCCTACTTGTGTCTGCTACAGGTTCCAGCTCTGGCCTACGCATCTTATTGAGGGAGCTGTCTAGAGAAGCATTCAACAGAAGATCATTAAGAGGGAAGAATGAGTCAAAACCCAAAGCACAATTTCTATCTTTGGCCTAGTCTAAGAAAAGGAAGAGGGTGGGGTGGCAATGTATGGAAACAATTATGGTTTGGTAAAGATTGTTTTTAAAGTACTTAATCTCATGTAAAGAAATGAACTACGTATAATCTATACTCTGGTCATTTTTATGTTATAACATTTAAAAATATACAAAATCAAACAATCTTAAAAGACTGATTTAACATTTCCATATAATTTTCTTCTTTAATTCAGAAATGTTTGATCTAGTTGTTTGGCTATTTTTGCTCTCTTCATTACAGTACTTATTTCGTCAAGCAGTTGTTCATCACTTTCCATTCTCTGAAAGGCATTAGTGTAGTTTGGGCTCTTGTGCTTTGACCTTTCAAATAATTCATGATTAAGCTAGTGAATGCTGTTCCCTATTTTCCAACCTCAAAGCTAGCAAACAACTGCTAGAATAGTCTCTGACCTATAAGAAAGAATGTGAAAAAGTTTACAATTATTAGAGAATGGTATTCTTCTGCAAAGCAACTAGACACGGAACTTCTTGTTCTAGAGAAAGTAAATACTAGAATAAAAAAAAACTCTGTAAAATTCTGTACAATCTATAATTAAAGTTATACTTTAACTCAATCAGAAAATGTTTTCTCATTTATCATATGCCCGCTATGTGCCAGATACTCTGCTCAAGACAGAGATTCTGAATGAATGAGAACCACCTCACAGTTTAGGGGTAAAGATAGACAGATAAACAAATAAATTTAAATTCATTTTGATAATTATAACAACAGAACCATGCATATAATACCGGAGAAGGGGCTGCTTAATTCTGTAGAATGTCAAGAATATCTCCACAAAATCACATTTTCTAATTACAGGATTGCATAGCACTATGACTATCATGACAGCACCAGTCACAGGGGCCTCCCTCCATTTACCCATGGATCATCCAATTAATGTCTATCTCCTCCATTAATAAGTAATTTCATTTGGGCATGAAGCATGTTTGTTGTTGCTTGCTATTAAATGCTCAACACCCAGGATAATGTGTACAAAAGTCTTTCAATTAACATATCTTGAACATTGTTGACTATATGTAGGAAACATATCCCTAAAGGAATACATCAGGACACCTGACTTAGCTGGTGGAAGAAAGTTAGGAGTTTCTCAAGAGAACAAGGCAAAAAGAGGAGGATGTCGCAGGCAAGGGGAAGAGTCAGTATGTGCAAAAAGGTAGAGGCATGTGGGCTTGGGGCTAAATATCAGATGGCGTTTGAAGGTGAGTATAATAGGGAGCAAAAGAAGAAGGAGTGTGCAGAATATGAGAAATGTCATGCTAAGCAATTTCAGCTTTTATCGCACAGGCGTGTGATGGGGAGTCACTAAAGCATTGTACACAAGTGAGAAGCATAACTAGACTTTCCTTGAAATATTAGAAAGACTAGTTTTATGCAGCGTTGTGGTCATTAGGTTTTTAGGTTTGCAAGTAATCAGGGAGGTTACACAAAATTACATAAATAAGGGAGGTTTATTATAAGAATAAGCGTGAAAGTCAGGAGAGTGGTAATATTAACAACCAAAGAGAAAATATGGAGAAAAATTGGATGGCTTCTTTGACTTGGAAAGAGAAGTTACATTGATGGGAGCAGATCCTTGATTATAAGTAGACGTCTTAGTTGGTGGGAAAGAAATGGAGATACTGCAAATAGACTACTTTTTCAAGAAACTTGAAAAAAGAGAAGGAGGCCTCTGGGCCAACAGGATGCTGAGAATGCCTGTTTCAAAAAACCTTCTTCCTAACACAGCAATGAATGGTAAAATGTTAAACATGCACTCACATGCACACACACACACACACACACACACACACTGCACGTACGCACACACACGCACACAAAGATAACAAGATAACAAGCTTCAAGGGAGTGAATTTCTGTCTTCACCAGTGAAAATACCCTTTGAAGTTGGCCCTAGGGCGCTGTGATTGACACTGGATGTTTTTGCGATGGTTGCTACCATAGGGTGCTGGAGTGGAATTTGCTACAGTTTCTTTAGGAAAAGGGAATTTCCCAACTCAGGCACAGGGCTTTCAAGCCCTTCCTGCCCAGTTTGCAGCTTGAGGTGAGCTCTTGGGTTTTCCCTCAAAGCCGTGCATCAGGGCATGGGTCTGTCCTTGGAACACTTGGTCAGATTGAATCAGTATCTCCCATCACACTAGGACAGAACTCTGTTGTTTCCTCCCATCTCTTGGAACCATTTTTTCAGTGGAGAGAATCAGGTCCAAATGGGTCTTTCTATAGAGCTCTCACTCCCAGCCTCTCACAGTAACTGTCACTTATTTCCCTTATTGGAGTCTACCCTCCATGGTACTGGGGTAACATTCTGTTCCTGTCTATGCTGTGATTGGGGGTTATATAGAATGCTACAGAGGACAGAAAAAGCTCAAGCATAACTTGAGCCCTCCTTGATGGCATTGCTGACCCCAGCTGGTTCCAGGCACTGCAGGGGGACGTAGAACACTTTGAGGAAAGCATTTTAAAGTACATGGCTCTCTGAGGCACAGGGTCCCTGCTTGCTCAGGTCCAAAGGCAGTACTATGCAATGAGGACAATGCTACATAATGTTTAGGAATGAATTCAAACCTATTTCTCAATTCTGGTGGGGCTGAATGGCCATAGGGCTTAGGGCTCAGGTTGGTGAGGGCAGTAATAGAACTGCTCGTGCTGGAGCCCCAGAGGACGAGGAGATGACATACAAGGCTGCGGGTTGGTTATGAAAAGAGAAATAGGACACCTCATCAAATGCATTGTTCTTATTTTGCATTATCACAGGATGTTGATTATTTCAATATTTGTGTTCAAGATTCTGTTGAATATAAAATCATTATTACCACTTCAATAGTTGCTATTTACTTACTTTGCCTTTCAATAAATTTACAGGAAGATTTAGTTAGGTAAGAAGGCCTTGACAAGACAATATATTTCTGAGACATTGTAGCATGCTACAAATGGTGACATAAGGTCAAATGCCGATGATTTTATCCTCAAATGAACTATAATAACTTCCCTGAAACGCACTCCCTGGAATCTGCAATTGTTATGAAATGGAATTTATAATTAAAGGAAGAAGCTAATACCATGTGCTGGACTAGAATAAAAATCACAAAACCTCTACTTACTAGTATTTTTAAGTAAAAAGAATTACAAAGAAGGAAATAGAAGAGAACTAACATTTACTCAGAGCTTATTATAAATCAGAGTGTGCATTAAACAATTTAACTTTTAACACTTAAGTTAAAATTCTCAATAACTCAATTTAGCATGTTCATTAAAAAGGTAGGAGATACCAGATTTAAACACATAGCAGCAATGTTCCCCAGTGAATGGATTTGTCAAAGTGGTGTGTGAGGGTAAAGAACAGCAAATACTTTCAACAGCCTGATGGCCAGACATCATTCAAGGAATTGAAGGACCATAGTATCATTTAGGAAACAGCCACACATGCAAATCCAGCCTCAGGGATGACTAAAACTCCGCCAACTATCCTGTTTGCGTATCCAGCTTTGCTCACAGGCACCATTTGCTCCCCTATTATGATGACTCAGGGAGACCTTGTCTCAGTTTCTGCATCTCCTTCTATAGTTTAAATAATATTTTCTATAGGTCTTAAATTAAAATATAAGGAGAAAATTAAAGTATGATCTATTAAAAGAAAACAAACCAGAGAGTCAAAAAATTCCCTGTGACCCTGCTTGTAGGCATGACTCCAATACACTGAGCTTCAGTTTACTCAGTTCTAGAATGGGTGTATTACTATGTGCAGAGAAGAGCACTTATACACATTAGATATAACTTTTAAGAAGTGATTGCATAATAATTGATGTAAGTTGAGTTCACAACATATAGTAGCAATTTTGTAATTTAGTTGTAAACTGGTGTTCCTGGTCAAACACCATGCAGTCTAAGGAGCGAGCTCTGCAAGCCTGGATACCTCACGGTGTATTCGCCAACTTTAGGCCCACTATAGACCCATCAATGAAAGCTGCAGTAGTAGGGTCATGGGATCTGCTATGCTAGGAATGACTGGCTGGGCTACTTCACAAAGCTCTGGATGGTGTCAGATGCTATCCTAAAGTCTGATGGCACTCAATCGTATCTCTGCTTGCTCACTGCATCATCACCAAGGGCACAACTGGTTGTGGGCTTCCCCAGCTCAAATTATTCCCTGTTGAAGAGTCTCAGCAGTGTGTATAGTCCCTAATTTGCAATTTACATGAAAATGATAATTAAAAATTGAATGTTTTTACTGTAAACTATTCAACACTACCCTTTCTCTTTTTAGAAGAATTTGTTAATGATCTAAGCTCCATGAGTAAAAGAAGATTTCCTGCCAAGTTTAGCACCCACTCGAAACTGACAAATCTGAGCTTTGAAGGCAAAACAAAACATTTGGGATTCTGTGATACTTTACCAGTGTCTAAACCTAACTTCCTCTTTTGGATAAGAAATTTAATATAAATCTTGATGTGAAAATCCCCAAAGATTTTTCAGATACCACAAGTCCTCTTCAAACCAAAAGCTGGAAGAACATGTATAAATATACTAAAACCATGTGGGATTTGTTTCCTTTAAAATGAACATTAATTTTTTTAAGTTCAGGCAAAGGTCATTTGAATAATTCTATGAGTTGTATCAGGCCAAAGCCAAGAGTACCTCATGGCAGTGTGGTGAGAGGCTCTTGATTTCCCCATGCACATATGCACACAATATTGCCTTCAAGAGATATTTTAAGAAACAAAGGTAAAGGCCATGTTTGTACAAATATAATAATAATAATAATAACAACAACAATAATGATAAAAGCCCTTGAAGATGTAGCATTTGGTCACTGGCATAAGAAATTCCCAAAGATTTCCACATAAGTAAGGAAGGGCAACTCACCTTTGGTGAAAACTTGTTCGTATGAATGGCATGGTGACCCCCTAATCCTCACTTCTTCTCACCTGTAACAAGTAGCTGCGCTCTCCAATAGAAATATCTGCAATGATGTAAATGTTGCTCATTCTGCCTTGTCCAATACAGTAGCCACTAGCCATGTGTGGCTATTAAGTAATGGACATACGGCAGGGACTAAAGAATTGAATTGTTTAATCTTATTTAGTTTTAAATTAAATAGCTTCATGTGGCCAGTGGCTACTGTAATGGGCAGTATAGCTCTATAGAGCAGGAATAAACCCTTGATTAATCATTACTCCTTGAATACATCTCTAAAATTACAACCACAATAATAAATAACATTTATTTAGCACTTGGGGCTTTACCTGCTTATTCCTCGCAGAGCCAATTCCAACCATCATTCATGCCCCAGGTACTCGTAAACTTACTCTGGATAAAATCCTATCCTAACAACTGAAGTGAAGACTCAGGTGATAACGATAGCCCTGGATCCAGGGAAACAGAGCATACAAGTTGGTATAAGAAGTGATGTGAATCAACTCAGTGGTCCAGATGGACAATCACATGTAAAGGTAGCAAAAATCAGAGAGAAATGCATGGACCATGTAGGATAGGAGGATGGTGAACTCACAGGAGTAGATAGTCCCCTTGTGAGTCAACAGGTTGTAGATGATCTTGATGTGAGTCCCAGTCCTGGTTCTGATCTTAGTATCCTCTGAAACCAAGAGGGGACACTGGTCTACTGACAATGAACTCCAAGGAGTGGAATATAATCACAGACTTTCACAAGATGTTGAGATTTACATAGAAATATTTGCAAATAAAAAAACAGTTTGCCTTTGGTGACTTTGGAGTTACACTCACCAACTCCCTTTATCTCACACCCCACAACTGATCTCTTCAAGCAAATAATATTGACTTTATCTTTAAAATATATGCAGAATCTAGCAACTTCTCATTGCATTCACCATGTTCTGACCACTATTATGCCATACCAGGATTATTGAAATTGTCTTCTCACTTCTCTTTTTGCGTCAGTCCTTGCTACAGCATAGTATTGGACATGTAGTATATATTTAGATCAAGCAGGCAGGTAGAAATAGAAAACCCCAGCAACATTTATTGTAACAGCCGGATTTATCACTGATATGATTTGGCTGTGTCCCCACCCAAATTTCATCTTAAATTGTAGCTTCCATAATCCCCATGTATCAAGGAAGGGACCCAGTGGGAGATAATTGACTCATGGAGGTGGGTTTTTCCCTTGTTGTTCTTGTGATAGTGAATAAGTCTCACAAGATCTGATGGTTTTATAAAGGGGAGGTTTTTGCACATGCTCCCTTGCATGCCTCTATGTAAGATGTGACTTTGCTCCTTCTTTGCCTTCCACCATGATGGTGAGGCCTCCCAGCCATGTGGAACTGTGAGTCCATGAAACCTCTTTTGCTTTATAAATTACCCAGTCTTGAGTATTTCTTCATAGCAGTATGAAAATGGATTAATATAATCACACACATGATCAAACAGTTGTAATTATATTTTACCTATATCTGATTATATTTTCTATTTGTGCAATTTTCCCTACTTTGTCTGAAAAACCAAAAATAGTGATTACATAGCATTCCACTAAAACTGTACAATATCTAGAAAGAGCACAAAGTGATGCTTTAAGAAATGTGTCAGGCACATTATTACATTATAGCTCACACCTGTAATCCCAACATTTTAAGAGGCTGAAGCAGGAGGATCACTTGAGTGCAGGAGTTTGAAACCAGCCTAGGCAACATAGCAAGGCCATGTCTGTACAAATATAAGAATGATAAAAATTTCTTTAAAAATGTATCAACTCATGCTACTTTTCTACCCCAAATCCTCTACTAGCTTCCATCTCTGAATAAAAGCCAAATTATCTAAATGGCCTTTAAGTCCCTATATAATCTGACCTCATCTTTCTTCCACTGTCTGCCTTAATCACTCCATTCTAGAGCGTTCTCCTGAATTTCCCAGGGATGCTCTTGCCTTTGGGACCTTCTGCTATAAGTTTCTTACCCTACATTCTACCATAGATCTTCTTATAGACTGAATGTTTGTGTGAATGTTTGTGTTTCCCTCAAATTCTTATGTTGAAATCTTAACTTCCAATGTGATGGTATCTGAAGATTGGGCCTTTGGGGGGCAACAAGGTTAGATTAGGTCATGAGGGCAGGGTCCTCATAACATAATTAGTGCCCTTATTAAAAAAAGCCCAGGGTAGCAGAGACACAGGATCTCTTTCTCTATGCTCTCTGTTATGTAAGGATTCAGCCAAAAGATAGCCATCTGCAAGCCAGGAAAGAAGGCCTTCACCAGAAATGAGATCTATTGGTACCTTGATCTTGAAAGTTTCAGCCTCCAGAACTATGAGAAATAAATGTTTGTTGTAGAGTCACCCAGTCCATGGTAATTTGTTGTAACAGCTAGAACTAAGATAGACCTTCCTCTCACCTTTGCTCAAACATCATTTATGCAACGAAATCTTTCCTGATCACCCTGTCTTAAATTTGACACACACACACCTCACATACAATCTTTTCTCTAGTTCTGCTTTATTTTTCTCCATTAAAGTATTTACTATATAAAATACTCTTTTTTAAATATTTTAATGATTTTCTATTTCTCTCCACTAAAATATAAGCTTCATAAACATGAGATTTTGTTTGTTTTGTTTAGTTCATTGCTTTATCCACAGCACATACAGAATTTCAGAGTAGACATGAAAACAAATAAATAAAATGAAGACTAAAGCTTTCTGAGTGGAGATTTGATTTAAAGAAAATTTGATAAGCCAGTAAAAGTTTGTTGTTGGGACAAAGTTTGCATGCATTTAAACTATTCCACTTGTCCTCCAATGTTTTCTCAATTTCAACAACAGAAAGTAGCCCATGGCTATATTTTGTTTCTAAGAGAATTTCTTTCCAACTAAGAAGGCATGAATCTTGTTTGGCCACATTTAACAAATGTAGACACATGGAATGTTACAGCTGGAAGATGCCATAAGAAACACTACTCCAGTGGGCCTCAAACTATGTTCCCACAATAGCTAGACCAAGGTTTCCCACCATAAAATAAAATAACACAACACTGTATCCAATTTTCAGAAAACATAAAGCTAATAGAAATAGTTTTCTCAATTTTTTTCTCATAAATTTCTCTTAAAATATTGGCACTGCAATCACTTAACTAATGATATGGTTTGGCTGTGTCCCTACCCAAATCTTACCTTGAATTGTAGCTCCACAATGCCCACTTGTTGTGGGAGGGACCAGGTGGGAGATAATTGAATCTGGAAGCAGTTTCCCCCACACTGTTCTCATGGTAGTGAATAAGTCTCATGAGACCTGATGGTTTCATAAGGGGTTTTCCCTTTCACTTGGCTCTTAATTCTCTCATGCCTGCTGCCATGTAAGACATGCTTTTCACCTTCCTCCATGATTGTGAGGCCTACCCGGCCACATGGAACTGTGAATCAATTAAACCTCTTTTTCTTTATAAATTACCCAGTCTCAAGTATGTTTTTATCAGCAGCCTGAAAATGAACTAATACAACTAACAAGCATTTGAAATGTCAAAAATCAATAAACAAGCAAGCAGATAGAAATAGAAAATCCTAGAAATGTTCACTGCAATAGCTGGATTTATCACAGATATGATCAAATAGTTGTAATTCTATTTTGCCTATATCTAATTACATTTTCTACTGGTTCAGTTTTCCCTCCTTTGTCTTAAAAAATTAAAAATAATGATTACATGGCATTCCACTAAAACTGTATAGTCCTTGGAAAACAGAATTGTAACTGTAGGTTCTCTACGTTGAGACAAGTTTGAAAATATCTGATCTAGTCTAGGTCTTAATTTCACAGATGCAGTAACTTATATCCAAAAATGATGGCTGGGTCAAAGTCACATAGTGACAAAAATATATAACTTAACAAATCTTTTCTGCTGACCTCTTTCTTCCTGATTTCAAATCTCAAGGATTCAATCTGCTTTTTTTTTAAGATCCCACCATTTACTTTATTATATGAGGAATATCTGCTTAAAAATCTGTCTATTAAATTGAATTTAATTTAACTGGCATTAAAACTCCTTTTTAATCTCCCAGCAAGCCCATTCTTCTAATCACTATGTGAATTAGGGTTCTCAGAGAAACAGAATGAATAACTTTATATAAGTATATAAAGCCAATTCCTTTTCAATCTCCCTACAAACCCATTTTCCTAATCACTATGTGTATTAGCGTTCTCAGAGAAACAGAGTGAATAACTTTATATAAGTATAAAGTTTGGCTGTGTCCCCACCCAAATCTCATCTTGAATTGTAGCTCCCATAATTCCTACTTGTTGTAGGAGGGATCAGGTGGCAGATAATTGAATCATGGAGGCAGTTTCCCCTAATACTTTTCTCATGGTAGTGAATAAGTCTCATGAGACTTGATGGTATTATAAGGGGTTTTATATATATATAAATATGTATTTTTATATATATATAAATATGTATTTATATATATATAAATATGTATATTTATATAGAGAGAGAGAAAGAAAGAGAGAGAGAGAGATTATATATATACATACATATATATGTATATATGGAGACAGAGAGATTATGAAAAATTGGCTTATGCAATTGTGAAGAAGGAAAAGTTCCAAGATCTGCAGTTAACAAGCTGGAGATCTAGGAGAGCTAATAATATAGCTCCAGTCTGAAAACCAGTGGTATTGAGACTCAAGAAGAATTATTGTTTCTGTTCAACTCCAAAGGCAGGAAAAAAACCTGATGTTTCACCATGAAGGCAGTCAGGCAGGAGAAGTTCCCTCTTATTTAGGCTTTTTGTTATAATCAGGCCTTCAGTGATTGGACGGGACCCACCCACATTAGTGAGGGCAATCTGCTTTACTCAGTCTCCCAATTTATGTCAATCTCATCCACAAATACCTTACAGACAAGGGATAATGTTTGATCAAATATCTGGGCACCCCACGGCCAGTCAAGTTGAACCATAAAATGAACCATCACACTGTGAAGGTAACAAAGTCTTATGAAAAGAGAGAAAGTTATGTAACTACTAAAAATATAAAAAGAAAGGGAGATATTTAGATCTTCTCCCAGACATGGCTGAAAAGCTAGAAACTCGTAGACAGTTTTCAGCCCCTGAATAGGTTTTCCTTGAACATTTTTCCTGGAGGATTTCAGGGGAAGAAAAAAGAAACACATAAAAATTAGAAGACTTCTAATTTTAAAACATTTCAAATGTCTTTGTTTTTTAAAACACTGGAAGATCTTGCAATGCAAGACCATTTTTTAAATGGCAACAATCAATTGGATCAAGTAGCAACTACTCCCTTTATACAAGCCTAGAGTTTCCTGTTCACCCCAGTTCTCTCTGTCTTTTTCACCAGAAAATGTTAGTTTCCAGTCAATACTAATTTGATCAGCACTTTTATCTTACTAAAGTAGAACATTTTTGTGTCTTCATGTCACCATCAAAATGGGGGAAGAAAATAAACTAAGGCGGTAATGAATTTAAAGAATAAGGTGAGGAGAATCACATTTATTTTGTGGAAATTAATTATATTCTTATGTTTTAATATACATATAATATGTTTCTGTGTAGAAGCAACTAAAATCAGTTGTTGCTTTTTCCTTATATTAGCCCATGGCCTTACTTGAGTTTGTGATTCCTATGTTATAGTCATGATTATTAACTCACTTCATGTATAGTAACCAAAAGCTGTGGCATTCCTGTTTGCTTTTTCTTCTGAAGAATATTACTAATACTCCTGACTCATAGTAGACACATGTCATGTCTAATGTCTCTGCAACTTCCTTGCTCACCACCAACCCATCACACAAACACACATGAACACCCACCAACCACATGTTCAATGAGACAGCCGTAAGTTGTTCCTTGCAGAGAAGTGATCCTTCATGGTTACATTGCCAGGCACTTGGCCCAAGGGCACTACAACTTGGACCCACTGAGCCAGGGAGTGACCTAGCTTTTCATTATAGCAACCAGACTTGCTCCCATTTGCATTTTTGATGTTAGAGGATCTTAATTTTTATATGTTTAAAATTTCAATTTTAATTTAATGAGATTGTCCAGATCATAATGAGAATAGAGGAGACAGCCAGACAGGACAGAAACAGAAAATAAGTTGAGACCACGTGGTACATAAAAAAAGCTGGCTGGGCACAGTGGCTCATGCCTATAATCCCAGCACTTCGAGATTGAGTCGGGAGGATCTCTGGAGCCCAGGTGTTCAAGGCTGCAGTGAGCTACAATTGCACCACTTACTCCAACCTGGGCAAGAGAGTGAAACCTCGTCTCTTAAAATAAAACAAAAATTACTGAGAAATTCATGTTTTTTAAAGCTTCCTCTGTGACCAAGTGATTATTCCCTTTCAGAATATAAATATTAGCCTAAATTATTAGATTATATAACTAGGCTTTTAAAAAGTTTACTTTTTTTTTTTAACATCTCAAGGAACTGCCTATGCTAAGTGACTCCTAACTGAGTTGGCCTTTTGTTCCAAGTAATTTTCAACAATGACCATGTCTATTAGTCAGTGTTCTCTAGAGGAACAAAACAAATAGGATATATGTATATACGAAATGGAGTTTATGAAGGAGAATTGACTCATACGATCAAGAGGTGAAGTCCCACAATAGGCTGTCTGCAAGTTGATGAGCGATGGAGCCAGTGGTGGATCAGTCCCAGTCCCCAAACCTCGAAGGTAAGGAAGCCAACAGTGCAGCCTTTCGTCTCTGGCTGAAGGCCTGAGAGCCCCTGGCAAACCACTGGTGTAAGTCCAAGAGTCCAAAAGCCAAAGAACGTGGGGTCTGATGTTCTAGGGCAGGAAACAACCAGCACAGGAGAAAGATGAAGACCAGAAGACTCAGCAAATCAGACCCTTTCACCTTCTTCTACCTGCTTTTATTCTAGCTATGCTGGCAGCTGATTAATGGTGCCCTCCTAGATTGAGGGTGGATTTGCCTCTCCCAGACCACTGACTCAAATGTTAATCTCCTTTGGCAAGACACTCGCAGACACACCCAGGAACAATACTTTGCATCCTTCAATTCAATCAAGTTGACACCGGATCTTAACTGTCACATCATGTAACCAGAAATCCACTAGTGTAGGTTGAATCTTTTATTCCTAAAATTGGCAAAGAATTTTTTCAGGACTCACTCCAATTCTGAATCTAGGTTAACATCACCAAAGATGACTTTCTGATTTACTTTGGTAAATTCTAGGTGTTTGGCCATAAGCTGAGTATTTCATTAGTTTCGAAACTGATATACTCATCTCCCAAATGTCAATAGCATGTATCTTGTCAAGAAAAGTTCACTTACAGTTTGTCATGTTCGTTTTCCTTTGCTATAACTGGATATCACAAACTGGGCAATTTATGAAGAAAAGAAATGTATTTGTTACAGTTCTAGGAGCTGAGAAGTCCAAGAGCATGGTACTGGCATCTTGTGAGGGCCTTCTTGCTGCCTTATAACATGGTGCAGGGCATCATAAGAGGAGGGGCCAAAAGTATGCTAACTCAAGTCTCTCTTCCTCTTCTTACATAGTTACCAGTCTCATCAGAGGGCCCCACTCTTACAACCTTACCTAGTCCTAAATATCTCTGAAAGATCCTATCTCCAAATACCATCAACATAAGATTTGGGGAATTAAGTTTCCAATACATGAAATTTGGGGAACACATTCAAACCATAGCACAGTTTCATCAGTTCTTTGGATACTGCGGCTTATAGATATATCACATTTCTGTCATTATCTAAAAAAATCTTTAGGTTTATTTCCAAATAAACCTCAAAATTTCTGCAGAAACTTAAAGTGTGTTTCATATTTCTTGTGACTTGAGAACTTCCTCTATAACTGGACCTTTGTTTACACCAACATATCTAGCAATCTAGGTATCTAGGCAATCTATATCTCTACTAAATTCAGGGAAGGAAACAAATGTGCATGGAGTCAATCCACAAGTTCAGTTTGAATCTGAATATTTCACTTCCTCAAAGAAAGCAGAGCTATTCTTGTCTAGCTTATTTGTCCCTTAATTTTAAGTTTAATCTGTGGAAATTCTCTTCTCACATCAGTAAAAAACAAGAATCATACTGTGAATCCTGAGGGGTCTGACAAGTTGGTTCTTGCAGATTTTCTGAACTCCAAAAATTCCTTGGTATCAATATGTAGTTTAAATTCTTTTCAACATGCTTTCACCTCCAATCCACCTGATAGCACAAAAATTAGCAAATTTTTCAGACTTTGCTTGAAATTCCTGCATAAACTGGTAAGATATGGTCACAGGCAGAAAAAATATTTACAATGTTGATCATTTCCTTTGTCACGTAATGAAGTGAACCTAGCTTGGAAAACTCACAGCAAAACTTGTCTGAGGAATTTGGACACTAGGCACACTAACATTCTCTTGGAACATGAATAAACTGTTGAATATTTCTTTAGTCTCTTTCATCACATTGCTCTATCTGAAAAAAGCAAAATTAATTTTTCAAAGTTTGAGCAAACTTCTCAGCTTACTTTTTGGCAAATACTTCATTATTTTGTTCTTTAAAATATTGCTAAAAATGTCAGACTGTCTGCACTGGAAGTCAGGTGGGCAGAGTTGACCTGCTATAGAATATTTCTTCACAACCTCTAGCTCTTCTTATTTACCATGAGCTTTTGTGCACCCATGTCCTGTATGCTGCAGTTTCTGTCTGCCACAATACAATGTCATCCACCTACCCCACCCAAAATAGAGGCAACAGACAAAAGTACTGCCTCATATGCCAAAAATTTTCTACAATCTAAACACAATCCATTTATAAAATTCTAGACAACCTAAAATAAGCAAATACTAATATAGTTTTGCCCACATTCCTATTTGATTAATGACTGAACTGACTGTTGGCAGAAACACTGTTTTATTTTATTTTCATTATTATTATATTTTTTTGAGACAGTGTCATGCTCTGTCACCCAGGCTGGAGTGCAATGGCACAATCTCGGTTCACTGCAACCTCCACCTTCTAGGTTCAAGTGATTCTCTTGCCTCAGCCTCCCAAGTAGCTGGGATTACAGTCATGCACCACCGTGCCCAGCTAATCTTGGTAATTTTAGTAGAGATGGGATTTCGCCATGTTGGCCAGGCTGGTCTTGAACTCCTGACCTCAGGTGATCTGACCACCTCAGCCTCCCAAAGTGCTGGGATTACACACATGAGCCACTGAGCCCAGCCAGAAATTTTATTTTAAAGCCAGCACAGTTGGTACATCATATTTGTGATCTAGGAATCCTAATCCCTCACTTTGTATTTTCTCTGGCTCATGTCACGATCCCTACACAGCTGTGTTATTATGTGGAAATTTATCTTTCATGTGGGTCCTGACTTAGCCTTTACTTTTTTTTTCTGTGTCTAACTTAAATCATGATGTTTGAGTCTCATCTTGCATGTTTCTTTACTATTTTCTCTTCTGATCTTTGCAGTTCTTGGGTTTTCCTAACTACTGGGCCAAGCTAAAGGCACATTAATCCATGATCACCTTCTGAGGTTCTATAGAGAAGATGACGTTGGAAATGAATTGGTATGGTTAAGATTCTAACGAATATAGATGGGGAAAATGTTGGTCGACTTCCTGTTTTTAGGATCCCGCCAAATAGGCAGGGTTTCTGGGCTATGAGGAAGTGGCCTAATTTAGTAACTGTAAGGTTGACCTTGTAAGCCATAAAACAGATATCTGACCAGTTTCTTGCTATGGCTTTGTAGTCCTTGATCTTGTATGTCTACCTAAGCATAACCCTTATTTGTTATTGGTGGACTTTTTATATCTGACTAAAGGACGCTGTTCTTAAATATGGCACTCCAAACGATTCAAATAATTTGATTGCATAATCAGTTCATTCAGTAATAGCCAGAAAAATAGGAGAACAAGTTTTATTGTCCCTATGCAAATAACTATACACTGTTATCAATATGACAGAGAGGGAGAAAAAGAAAGAAAAGAGTAAAAGGTTTATTTTTGAATTCTGAGGGTCAGTGAGAACACGAAAACATTTAAATATTGTACTAAATTAACGATTAAAGACAGATTAAGAATAAACAGAAAGAGGGTTTAGCTTAGGTTTAGAAAAGTGTTCAACTTACTTTTCTTCTCATTTATAGATGGGCTTCTCAGATCTCTGCTTTGAGGTCTCATCTTGGAGGTTTCAGCTTCTGAGAACTTTTTGCTCACTTCCTTATTGCACTCTGTTTACCTAATTAGGTACATGAGTATGTCAATTAAAACATTGTTTGTGATAAGAAAAATTGGAAATGACTTAAGTGGCCAACAGAAAATAACAGAGTAAATCTATGTAATGAAATACTGTAATTAAAAATGATGATGTTAGTGTATATTCAATGGCAGGAACATATGTTCATAATTAAAAACAGATTACATAGTGATATTACACAATAAAATAGACTACAAGAACATAATAAGCATAGCATGGTTACATTTTTATAACTGCGCATATATGTACAGAACATTAGAAAAAAAATTTTTTTAATTTTAGATGTAGACTCTCACTCTGTCACCCAGGCTGGAGTGTAGTAGCATGATCATAATTCACTGTAACTTTAAACTATTGTGCTCAAGTGGTCCTCCTGTCTCAGCCTCCCAAGTAACTAGGATTATAGGCATGAGCTGTCACAGTACCTGGCTTTTGCACAGAAAAAGTTCTAAAGCCTATAAATGTTACTAATAGAGGTTATCACTTAATGGCAAGACTGCATTATTTTCATTTTTATTTGCTGTCTAATTTTTGCACTTTTATTAAGCATGGATTTATTTTGTCTCAAAAGGAACAATAAAGGCTATTAAACAGCAAAATATTGGTAATTTGAAGAATAAAATGTGATTCATTCAATCTTCACAAAGAAGCTTTACTACTCCTTACTCCAGATGAAGCATAGTGTTTTAAAATGGAGTTTCTCAAGATCTGGGTTGTTTTTCTGCTTAAAAAAAGGAAATGCCTTTCTTTTCCCTTTTTCTTCTAGGGAAGGCTAGACTACAGGTAATCCTCATAAACAGACGTTTAAAATTAAACCCACAGGTTTTCAAAATACTAATGAATTCTCCACTCCATTTCTCAAGGCCAGGCATGGTTTTTCTGTTTGGACGCTTTGTATAAGTGTTCTGGATTGGCCTAGTACAGTGCTGACTCTGAACATGATCCAAATTCACCTGGTTGATTTTTTTTTTTTTTTTTTTTGTAATTTCAGTTTATGTACCACAAACTAGAATTGGAAAACAGTTGGTTCATAGATTTTCCTAGTTAAGTTTTAAGCATTCCAGTTAGCAACCAAATTTATTGCTGTGAGTTTTTTTCTCCAATTGTAAAGAGCTATTGAGAAGTGACTCTGAATGCACCCTAACAAGCCTCGGCCCACTTGAGGCTCCACATTTAGACTTTTGTGAAAGATAGAGAAACCACAGTGTGAAAGAGAAACTGATATTTTCATACCTGTCCACTCATTAAAAGAGAGAAGAGAAGAGACGAGAAGAGAAGAGAAGAGAAGAGAAGAGAAGAGAAGAGAAGAGAAGAAAAAAAGAAAGAAAAGAAAAGAAAAATAAATCTATTGCCATTGTGAAGGGAGAGAGTCAGGAAGCTTACAATTGGATTGTTACTTACCTATTCTTATTGATTAAAGAATGTTTAACTCTAAGATATGCATACCCAATTTGATTATTTAAAGTTACTTTTCACAAGATAGAATACAATTCCAGATTCTAAATGATAAATACAATGGTAACACTAACTGTGGATGAAAGTGACCTGAATCTCCTAACTGTTTCCTTCTCTCCCTACATAAATAGCACATGCTTTTTGTTCAAGCCTTGCATTTGCTCATACTTTGCATCTTCAGGTCTGGAGGAGAGAGACGTGAGAAATAAAAAGGAATCACTGTTTTTTTCATGTTCTTCTTTCTACAACCTCCACATATTCATGCCATGATTCATTTCTACTTTATACTTGCCTCTACAAATAATTCACCTTCAGTGCGACTTGCTCCTGGAGTTATTTTTTTTAATATCACTTTTACTCAAAATCTATACACGTTCACCAGTCTTCTTGAACAAAGGTGCACACATTTATTAAGGAGAGGTAAGGGGAAATTTGTGACATAAAATGATTTTGTTTAAGTTTATTTTTGTTTTTGCTTTTCAGATAAACTTAGATAATCCTTGTGTGATCTTCACAAGGCTGACTTCTTGTCATTCAAAAGACACGTGAAGTGTTATTTTTAGACACATCTTCTCTGGCTATTCAAATGAAAATGTCCACCACTCTATGGTAATTATTTGTATAATATTATTTCTATAAGACATGTTTTCTCATTTATTTATTTATTGTTTATCTTCTCCCAACAAAAAAAAATTAACTTCATGAGGGGAGGAGCTTGTTTATCTTATTTAATATCTGAGAATGGCTTGGGATATAGTAGACATTCAATAAATTCTGAAGACTAAATGAATAAGTATGTGTACAAATCCTCTTCTCCCCGAGCAGCAGTCACTTAACTAGAAGAATAGTGTTAAATAAATATAGAACATTAGATAAATCATCTTCATCTCTACCCAATCCTGCCATGCCCTTGTGGACTTAACGCCAATAGGAGAACAAATGTGATTAATTAATCTCTCTTATTAACTGATGGTCCAAAAACCAGAACTCAATTATAACAGAGATACAGTAGATATATCCATCAACAGCATGTAAAATCTTGGTTCCAAAACTAAAGCTCAATAATGACAATATAATATGATTTGAGTAAGCTACTAGGTTAAAATACTCCCACTAAGTCATCAACACAGCAAAAAAAGTTCTGTTAAGTGACACTTCGTTCTGGCAGAAGTTATATTAGAAGGCATGGATTAAGGAAGGCAGGATCTTAGATGTTAATTCTGACTTACAGAAAATTTAGATATGAACCTAAACTATAAATGTGAGATTTTCAGAACAAAGCTCTTCTTGGCATATATGAAACTTTAATCTCTATGCCTGAAATGTTTCTTAACAGAATCTTGGTGGTTTTTTTTTTTTTTATTTGACATCAGAACATTCTATCTATTAAAGGTCATTTGATTTCCTGTAAATGTAGCTCTTTTGAGTGATCCAAATAATAAGCAACACATTCAATGATCTCCAGTCATTTAGTGTCGCACTGCGTTATAACAAAAGCCATTACATCCTGCGTGACAGGAAAATGGGTGGAGGACCTTGTATATCAAACTTCCAGAAATCCTTGTTTACAAGGCTGAGTTTTTAATGTCACAGTGTGGCAGTCCAGAACTTTTTCAGCAGGTCATGGCTTTTTTTCTAGGAAAGTTATCTTTATAAAACACATTGACAATTGTTTCCTTTTTGCATATGTAACAAAATATCTAAAACACACACATACCAGCATGAAAAAATCTTATTAAAGGAAAAATTTATAATAAGTGATATTTGATGGCGGTTTTATAATACTTTACAGACGGTAGGTACTCTGTAAGTATTTATTAGTTTAGCGAATTAGTTAAAAAATTAAACCACAAGCTTCCCTGATTCTCTCCACTGTTTTCAAGACTCCATGCAGGTTCCTGAATAACAGAAGTGGTAATCCTAGTGATAAGCAAATGTAAAGGTTTATTGATTATATGAATATATGTTTAGAAGTTTTAAGTTACAATTTCAAACTGCATTTAAACAAACTTCTTCTACTCCAGACTCTCTCTGCACAAGGTTGCCTCTGTCCCACCGCCTTTCCCTGCTCTGTGTCCCTGTCCTGGTAGTTCAGCTTTTTATCAGCCTCTCTCAAGTGACGTAAAAGCAATGATTTATTTGTGTTCTCCTTGACCCCAGAGTTTTCACAATTGAAACAAAATTCCAGGTTCCAGAGTCCTGTTCCTGCATGGGAATATTTCATAATCCTCTTGTTCAGCTACTCAGAAAAAAATATTCTTTGTCCTTTCCTTTGTGCCCTCACAGCAGGTTGTGGTGCCTTTAGATAACACTGATCTCCAGCTACCTCCTTTGACTTGTCTGGCGAGGCAACTAGTCCTTCCTTAACGATCCCCGCCCTTCATCTCTATGCCCCACCCCTATCTCTGCCACAACAATTAAAAGAGGACCTCATTGTTTATCACTGGGTTGATAAACAAAAGACAAGATTTCAGCTAAGATTTCGTGATCTTTCCCTGTATACATTTTAACAGACAAGATAGTTTTGAGGACACTGAGCCAGCAAGCAGTAAGATCTCAAGGGCTGCTCATTCATTCACTCTAAAGCAGAACATTCTACTGTCCTTATTTCCTCTATTTTTGAAGTTTTGAATGTTTTAAGCATTTTCTTATTGAATTATTTTCTTCTTTAATTTTATCGTTCAGCCTGGCCAACATGGCAAAACCCTGTCTCTACTAAAAATACAAAAATTAGCTGGGCGTGGTGATGGGCTCCTGTAGTTCCAGGGGCTCAGGAGACTGAGGCAAGAGAATGACTTGAACCTGGGAGGCAGAGGTTGTAGTGAGTCATGATCGCGCTACTGCACTCCAGCCTGGGTGACAGAGCGAGACTCTGTGTCAAAAAAAAAAGTTATCACTATATTTTTGACTAAGAGAAAAACTGCAGAAGGATATACTGTAGTAATAGCAATCACAGTACTGATCATAATTTTCTCCATATTTTGAAAGTATTTAATTCTGCTCGACAGCAGGACATTGGGTCCATGGTGTCATTCAGTAGAAAGCAGCAGTTAATTTCCATATGTTAGCTACAGTTTTTCCCTGACCTCTTAAAGAAGTGAATCTAATAACCTTCAAACATGGGCAAAATCAGATTTATTAACAATGTTTAATAATATTAAATTATCTTCATGTTAGTCCGTGTTTACATGATGCCAAACAGATCACATTTTTAAGGACTCTTTCAGCATCTTGAAGCAAAACAGTTTCTTTCTTAAAATGAGAAACAGAGCAATATACAAAAGTAATACAGAAAAGTTTATTTTATATATATATATATAGAAGAGTGTATAATCTCTAGTGTTAACCAAGATCGAATATTGAGTTTGGTATAAGCATTTTTCATTTTATAGAAACATAATATTTTGGAGTTTTGGACAAGAGCCTTTCTAGCCTGGTGAATTCTCGTCTAACTGGAATCCATACACTGACGTTTTGAGCACGGTGTCCTTTAGCACCTCTGGGGAGTTTCTACCAGCTGTGAGGTATAAGCCAATATGATAAACAAAGTCCTTATCTAATCAAAGTTACTAGACAGGACTGTGGCCCACCCGAGTTAAGTGTCATTCTGAGAGAATAACTGGTTTCCAGGAAAGTGAATCAATATGCAGTTCTGCAAAAGAAACCCAGGATCTCTCCTTCAAGATGATGACTGCCCTGACTTTGACTCACCCTGGTCAATTAACTCTGGGAGATGGGGAGCCAAACTTTAGAGAGGCCTGTTGGAACACATCCCCAAGCACCAGTACCCATAATATGGGGCCCAGGGCTTGAAAGCCAGGACAGTGGGTGACCTTGCCTGCTTCCGTCTTGTGGCCCCAGGTAAACGAATGGTCACTTATGTAAGCACATAGTCAGAGCTGTGAGAGGTTAGTGTCCCTGGCCAGTAGGCGGACAAACTGAGAAAATGAAGCACTGGAGATGGGGGTTGGTTATTTTCCATTTGCTGTCACTGCCTCCTAGATCCATTTTGGGCCCCTTTCCATCCAGTTCTGTTGCGCAGGAGGACTGATCCCTCTGGGTGGGATCTCCTTGCCTTCTGGAAGCTTAGGCCAGTGGGAGCCACTGGCAAGATATTGGAAGGGAAAAAAAAAAGATGTCAAATGTTTCTTATACCCTCCCTAGCTCCCTCTAACCCTACATACAACCTTACCCTCCCCATCTCAAACCACTGGCTGCCCCCATTACCATCATTCTGATGATAATGTTACATCTCATCAATTACTTGGAAGCAAGGGCAAATTTAGCAGCCAAATCTCACCCCCTTTAGCAAGGTCATCAAGAGCTGGGATCTTCTCCTCCATTTTCTGTTTCATCCTGACAGCCATCCTGTGAAGTAGACATTGGCTCCGTTATGCAGTTGAGGAAACCGAGGTTCAGAGAGGTTAAGAAAGTTGCTTTAAGTCACCACCAAATAAGCCGCTGGCTCAGAATTTGAACCAGTTTGTCACATGTTTGCTATCATGTGACAAACTAGATACGAATCCTTATAATATGTAAAGGTTAATATTTGACATGGATACTGACTGCCAAAAATCATTCATTTTTACTTGTGCCATTCTAGCACGGCCCCTGCTCGCAAATGAGGACATTGAAGTAAGCGCAGGAGCTAGGATTCAAAGGCCAGTGCCCCAAGCCCTCAGTTCAAACCGCCTGCCAACACCTTTCACAAGGACCCCTTCTATTGGATACCCACTCCCTTTCAAGACTCTAATTCTCACTGGTAATGCTAGCTCCTTCCTTTGCACCTTAAAGTCTAGGGGTGCAAAAAGTTGGTGACTCAATGTGCTTTGCTAGTTTTCTCTGATCTGTCTACACCTCAATAAACATCTCCTATATTTCATGTTACCCAAACTCCGGCTGTAGTAACTTTTAATACCTGCTGGGGCATGGATGACAGAGTGGGAGGTAAATACATGTATACATGCATACATGCATATGTTTATGTGTGTGACCAGAGAGACCTCATTCCTAGTGAGGGACCTATGATTTCTACAAAAAAAGAGCCAAAAGCTGCAGAAAGTTAAAAGAGGTGAGAAAGGGAAGGAAGAGAGAGGAAAGGAAAGAGAGATAATTTCTTCTTTGCTTCAGTATATTTTTTTCCAGTCCTTAATGTCTGATATGTGTTTAAATATTAATAGATTTCATTTCAAATAAGGTAATGTTAGGCATGTTTTCTCATCTAAAGAATGCTAATTTTCAAGTCCTTAAATTAGATTTTTTATGGTGTTAAAAAAATCTAAATTAATTTAGATTTCCTAAATTCTTAATTTAAGCTATCTGAATTTAGCTAGTTAAAATCAAAAGGCAAACTTCAACAAACTTTATTCCAAATCAAAAGTTGTTCACCTACTCATAATATAAGATTATTTTAAAATGTGCACCTATTTAGGAATGTGTTCAGGTGCTTTAACCCACTGTGTTACCTAAAAGAAAAAATAATATATGTATATATGTTGCACACACATGGGCGTACACTTTTGGCAGCATCTTAAATTAACAAAAACCTGGGCAGGTATTTAAGAAATGTTTAGCATTTTAAAAAAATCACTGAGTTATTTGTTGAAACTCTAATTTATTGTTATTGATAATCATATAATTTCAAGGTTTGTTTCCTAACTGAACATATTCAAGGTTTGCTTTATTTTATAAAAGCTTTTGAAATAAATAATCAGTTCCCACATTAGAGTGAGAGCTGAAAAACATCATCACTGCTGCTATTGTCATTTCTTGAGGTTTTCAAATGTCACTTTTCATTCCAAAAGCTTATAACATGATGTGCACAATGAACAGGAAACAGATGTGTCCTAGAGATTTATTTTGATATTTTGTGTATATTTACTGCAGACAAGAATTAAAATACAGCTTAGTGCAAATTCTCTAAACAATGATCTTTAAAGTGTTCCCAGATTGTAGGTATGTATATGTATATGTATATGTATATGTATATGTATATGTGTGTGTATATATATATATATACACACACACACACAAAAAAAAAAATTCCAGATTTGGGTTTCAGTCTTAGCAATTCTATTTATTATGTTGCTTTGAATTTCTTAAAACTAGGCTATCTACCTAGCCTTCCTCATGGCAATGCTGAATTCAAATATAACTAAATGGAACAAATTCTAATTTAATTATAAAATGTAATGCAGATAATACTTATTTTTTTCTGTGAGACTTTATGAACTTCATAACTTCTCATGAATTTCATAATTTCTTAAATTTGGAAAGAGACTAAGTCTTTACAAACAATGGTGAAAGATAATATCACTTAGAAGCCTATGAACCTGTAATATAAAGTCACTAAAGGAAGAAAAAGAGTGAAATATTGCAAAGATTCATACTAAATAGGTGAGCATTTTTAAATAACCTCATCTTGTGTTTCTGCATAGACCATTGCCGTATTGTGGAGATTATGTGCTGAGGTGTGTATTTGTGTGTGTGTGTGTGTGTATACACTAACAGTCACGTGTGTGTTTAAAATGTTAAGATACAACCAAACGGACTTTTAATTTGCTGACTTGATTACTTTTTCTTTTAGCTTCGAAATTTGGAAACAAATTTTATTTAAGATCTGAAATACAAACTCTGAAATATTAACTTTTTCAGAAAACCATGGCTATACAATAATGAATTGCCTTTATCATGTGAGAATGTACGTTAGTCTCAAATACAAAAACCATGAAACAAACCACCATCCTTCAACAATTAGAGCAAAGATACAATGCCTGAGAAACAGCATAGGTGGACTTGCAGAGGATGGGCTGTTGTACTTCAAGAACCATTAAAAAAAAAAGGGCAAAAATGCATGGGTTTGGGGGTATACACATTAAGTTGAACCTTTGGCACTAGGAATCAGGGCATTTTGTCACATAGCACTAATACACATTCGAAAATTGTGTAGTATCAAACAGATAGAACCACCAGCTTCCAAGCACTGTTGTCAACTAGGCAATAAAATATTCTACTGAATGTTCTTCTCTTCTTTGTTCTAATTACTGCATACCTTGCATAGCAACTTTCAAATGAGAAAAGGAGCTTACACTTCTTTCATTTTCTGTTTCAAACAGCACAGAAAACAAACTGTGCCCTGTTATACATTAACAATTAGCCCCGTTATACATCAACGATTTTAAAGAACATCAATCTTACAAGAAAAAGGCTAAGAACAAAAAAATGTTTCCAGATACCAGACAGATAAGAATGAGTGGTCTGTAGACCCTCACAGGGCTTTGCAGTGGTACTCAGCAAAAGCTGCTTTGTGATTACTGGCAGTAAACAGAGATACAGAATTATTTGCCAGATATTTTAGGAAATCATGCAAATAGCCCAACAATGCAAGGCTCTTCTCATCAGGCCGACATTCCTCTAATTCTTACAATAATCTCAGTAGGTATAGCGCTCCGTAAACCTTGTTTCCAAGAGTCTTCTGTTTGTTCCTTCTGGTCTTCCTCACAGATCATGAAGAAGTGTTCTCTACAGAGGGATCCCCTCATTTTACTTGGAGAGCTGGCTCAAGATTTTTCTGCTGTGGACTGGAAGAGCCCTCTCACATCACATCTTACTTCTCTACATGTTGCTTCTAGTTGTTTTTTTGAAGTTGCCGTCTGCAGATTGTTGTCTACAAGTTTGAGAACCCTGCTTTCTGGAATCCATTTAACCTTGCTTTTATTCCAACCAACAATCTTCCTTCTTTTCCTTCCAAGATCTCCAAGTGATTTCCCAGATGGAATCTTATAGATCGTCTGGGATGGTCTGGAAAGATAAAGTAGGAGATGCAAACCAATAAAGAACAGTCAAGTATATTTTCGCTCTTGTAAGATAATCTTCAGATCTCTCCTGGAATACGAAGTCACTTCAAGTCTCTCTACTTCATGTTGTCAACTTTGAATTCCATTTAATTGCTTTATAAATAAGGGTTGGAAGAATTATTAAAATGGGAGTTAATTATTAATATGGTTTGGCTCTGTGTTCTCACCCAAATCTCATCTCAAATTGTAACCCCCACATGTTGAGGGAAGGAACTGGCGGAAGGTGATTGGATCATGGGGCGGTTTCCTCCATGCTGTTCCTGTGACAGTGAGGGAGTTCTTATGAGATCTGATGGTTTTAAAAGTGGCAGTTTCCCCTGCACTCTCTCTCTCCTGCTATGCTGTGAAGAAGGTGCTTGCTTTTCCTTCACCTTCTGCCATGATTGTAAGTTTCCTGGGGCCTTCCCAGTCATGTAGAACTGTGGGTCCATTAAACCTCTTTTATTTATAAATTACCCAGTCTCAGGTAGTATCTTTATAGCAGTGTGAAAAAGGACGAATACAATTACAGACCACTAGAATTTGCATACTTCTTGGGCTTTTACTTCAAGTACTTCTTTCTGTTTTCAGTTTGGGGGCATCTAATTCATTAGGATATCCATTATTATCCTGCATTAGGATTTCCATTATTATCCTGTCTATTACGATATCCATTATTATCAGCATGGATTCAACCACAGAGCTGAAAGCAAATGGAGAGAGTGCTTCTCTGTGTGGCCCACTTTGCCACGGTCTTATTCATATCTAGAACTCGTTCCTGTTGAATACACTCTATACTTTCTGGTTTCTTGTCTACTTTAGACAAGTGCTTTGAAATTTTTGTGATCAATGGAGATATTCTGGCAAAGTTTTATATTCTCTAACACTTTGTTCTAAATAGTAGGTATTATTGAGCCAGTGCATCAACCAAATAGTAAACGAACTACTATCATTTAAATAACCAAAGGCTATTTATCTTGAAGAACTCTAGTAGCTTTTTGTGTTTTGTAATCATTCTTAGTCTAGTACCTCATGTTGTTCTCTAGACTTTTTATATGTACCAAGCTGAAAATTGAAAAAGAAGATGTTTTAATTCTTCTGCATTTATATGCATAGCAGCCAAATTACTGTAGAATATTTTAGACTATAATTTACAGTCAGTCTCTTCTACTGTAAAATTTCTACACATTACTGAAAAGCATGATAGGCAGTGATTGTGAATTACAGATTATTTCTGATATGCCAGTGTAGACACATAAGCTAATCAATTTTACCAAAGGTTTAAAAAGGAATTATTCTTCATTAATTTTACTACTGTTCATGTAGACTAGGCCTCTTGATCCTCACCCACCACCAACAGTCACCTACAGTTTATTTTCAGGGTATTTTTTAAATAAAAGATTTATTAGATAACATAAAATTAACACTTTTAAAGTATATAGTTCAGTGTTTTTTAGCATATTCAAAGAGTTGTGCCACTATCACAACTATCTAATTTTACAACATTTTCCTAACCCAAAAAAAGATACCTCTTACATATTAGCAGTCATTACTAATTCCCTCCTCCCTCTAGCCCCTGGAAATCACAAGTCTACTTTTATATATATATATATATATATATATATATATATATATATATTAGCCTATTCTGGACATTTCATAAATGGAATCACACAATATGTAGCCTGTTGTGTCTGGCTTCTTTCATTTAGCATAATTTTTTCAAGGTTCACCTATGTATTAGTACTTTATTCCTTTGTATAGCTGAACAACAGTCTGTTGTATTGGTATGCCATATTTTATTTATCCATTCATCAGCTGATAAACCTTTAGATTGTTTCCACTGCTCCATTACCATAAATAATGCTACTTTGACATTGGTGTAGAAGTTTTTGTGTGGTTATATGCTTTCAATTCTCTTAGGTATAAACCTAAAAGTGAAATTGCTGGGTCATAAGATAACTCGATGTTTAATCCCTTGAGGAACTGACTGTTTTCTAAACTAGCTGCACTGTTTGCAATTTCACCAGCAATCTGGGAGAGTATTAATTTCTTAACATCTTTGTCAACACTTGTTACTGTCTCATAGCCACCACAGTAGATGTGAAGCGGTATCTCACTGTGAGTTTGGTTTGAATTTCCCAGTAATTGATTACGTTAAGCATCTTTTCATGTGCTCTTAGTCAGTGTTCTCTCTTCTTTGTAGAAAGGTGTATTTATAGCCTTTATTTATTTTTAAATTAGTCTATCTGTTATCTGTTGGCGTTTTTTTTTAATTGTTGAGGTATAAGTGTTCTTCATATATTTTAGGTACTAGATACTTATCAGATTTGATTTGTAAATACTTTCTCCAATCATAGAGGTTGTGCTCTTGGTGTTATATCTAAGAAACCATTGCTTAACCCAAGGTCATGAAGATTTAATACTATGTTTCTAGTAAGTGGTTTTATAGGTTTAGCTTTTATGTTTAGGTTTGTGATCCATTTTGAGTTAATTTTTGTGTATGGTATAAGGAAAGTTCCTCTATTCCTCTATTATTGTTTTGATTTTAAGTTGATATTTCTTAGTGTTCCATAGTAATTCTCTTATTTCTTTCACACAGTTTTTAAGTTATTTTCTTCTTAGTTGTCCTGGGTATTACAGTTAACATCTTAATCTAAAACAGTCTAGTTGGGATTAATTTCAATAGCATCCAAATCTTTTCTCCAAGATAGTTCATTCCCTTCCCCTCTTTTGTGATGCTATTGTCATTCAAATTATATCTTATTAATTATAAGCCCATCAACACAGTTTTATAATTATTGTTCTATGTAGTTATCTTTTAAGTATGATAAAAGAAAATAGTTATAAACAAAAGTACATTTTTACTCTCTTTCACAGTTAAACATGTAGTTACCTTTACTGGAGTTTCTCATTCCTTCATGTGGATTTGAATCACTGTCTAGTATCCTTTCATCTCAAATGAATGACTACTTTAGCATTTCTTGAAGAACAATTCTGCTAGCAATGATTTCTCTATTTCTGTATCGAAGCATGTCTCAATTTCTCTTTTGAAAGATAGTATTGGTAGATATGGTTAATAGCCTTTTTACTTTCAGCAATTTGAATATAACATCCTACTCTATTCTGGCCTTCATGATATCTGAGAAGTCAGCTGTCAATTTTACTAAAAATTATTTGCATAGGATGAGTACTTTTTTTGCTTTCATCATCTTCTCTTTTTCTTTGGCTTTTGGCAGTTTGACTATGAATCAAGATGTGAATCTCTTTGGCTCTACCCTAGTTGGAACTCATTAAGCTTTCTGAATGTAATTATTATTTTTCACCAAATTTGGAAAGCTTTCAGCGATTATTTCTTCAGATATTCTTTTTCTACTCTTACTCTCCTCTTCTTTTGGAAATCTCTTTTTCTGGAACTCTCATCATGCATATGTTAGCATACTTGATGGTATCTCACACATCTCTGAGGCTCTGTTTATTTTTCTGCTTTTTCATTTCTTTCTTTCTCTTTTTGTGTTCTATTCTTCCGACTGAATAATCTCAATTGACCTATCTTCAAGTCTATTGATTCTTTCTTCTGCCAGTTCAAATCTGTTGTTGAGCTTATTTAGTGAATCTATTATTTCAGCTACTGTGCTTTTTCTACTTCATAATTCCTAGTTTTTAGAACATCTATATCTTTACTGATATTTTATATTTGATGAGACATAATTCTCCTATATTTAATTATTTAGAGATTTTTTAGTTCTTTAAACATATTTGTAACAGCTGACAAAGTTTTTTCTAATAAATCCAACATCTGGGATTTCTAACAAACAGTTTCTATTGCTGTTTTTCCCCCCTGTGTTTAGGTTATACTTTTCTATTCTTTGTAGTATTTTTTGGTTGAACTGGAAATTTAAAATATTATAATATGGAAACCCAAAATCAGATTCTTCACCCTAGAGTTTATTTTTATTGTTGTCTGCTGCTGTTGCTGCTGCTGATGATGATGATAATGATGATTTGTGGTTTTTTTGTGACTTTCCTGGACTAATTCTATAAAGTCTTTTTGTGGCTACTGAAGTCTCTCCTTTATTAGCTTAATGGTTATTTAACAATTAATAGAGACTTTCTTTAATATCTTAAAGAAACAATAAGTCTTCTAGCCTTTGCTGAAGGGCTCTTTCTCTATGTTGGAAGTACATCTTCAATGTGCCAGTGGGCATTTCACAACTCTACCTTAGCTATCGCTTCCTGATTGCACAAAGCCTTAAGATCAGCCAGAGATGAGAGATTGGGATCTCAGGTCTTTCCAGGCCATATGCACAGACCCATAAGTACATGTCCTTCTAGACTCCTGGAATATGTAGAACTTTTTTAAAGCTCCTTATGGACATCTTTCAGATTACTTTTATCAGCAAAACCATGACTGGTAGGTATTGCTGCCTCAGATTGCTGTGGTGTGAAACAATTGCCACAAAGCTTTTTTTTTTTTTTTTTTTTTTTTTTTTGACAAATTTCCTTGAAATGTAGCTGCTTTTATAGAGCTAGCTCTAAGTCCAAATAAAGGCAAATCTTGAGAATGGAGCTTTTCAAGAAGTTACCTGACATACAGGTCAAATAGCAATAATTTTCTCAGGATGGGGTTTTACAGGAGCTTCAGAACTGGCTTCTTTGTCACCTCCAGTGGCTGCTAGACAGACTACTATTCTATCACCTCCAATGGCTGCTAGACTGCTGGTTTTCATGGTTACAATGTCATTTACCTTCAGAGCTACCACAGAGCTAGGGAGTGAGGGAAAATGGAAATACAACAAATTAAAATGTCACAGAGTTTTCTGTTTTTCAATATTTGGCTGTAT
Organism: Cacajao melanocephalus; assembly: GCA_963573385.1. NCBI lineage: Eukaryota > Metazoa > Chordata > Mammalia > Primates > Pitheciidae > Cacajao > Cacajao melanocephalus. The sequence goes on along the minus strand of CAUYLG010007995.1, from coordinate 83,015 downwards.
TACTAGATTTCTTTGTTAATTTCTGCAAGTCTTTGGTTAATTACAGAGCTCTGAAAAAGTTGATTTTGATCATTTTTGTCAATATTCTCATTGGTTTTATGGAGGAAAAGATTTTTAGAGGTTCTTTATAATTCCAGAAATATTTCTACTCTATTTGTTTGAATTTTGCACAAACATCCCTATTACTACAGTCTATACAAATTTTTCATTAAAATATCATTTCTAGCTGAGCGCAGTGGCTCACACCTCTAATCCCAGCATTTTGGGAGGCTGAGGTGGGTGGATCACCTGACTTTGGGAGTCTGAGACCAGCCTAACCAACATGGAGAAACCCCATCTCTATAAAAATAAATAAATAAATAAATAAATAAAAATAAAAATATCATTTCTATTCATAAGACTTGACTTTGATTAACACAAATTAGAAATTTTGACTTTATTTCCCTTAACTCCTGCTGATATAAAATACAAAAGAATCTCAAAACTAAGTATTGTGGCTATAATAAGGAAAATCTAAATATTGCTACTCTAGCTAGACTGAATTTATATTAAAATATTTTATACTATTTGGGTTTTTTGTTTTGCTTTTTTTGTTTGTTTTTTAGCAATGGGGACTTGCCCTGTTGCTCAGGCTAGAGTGCAGTGGTGCGATCATAGCTTACTATAACTTCCAACTCCTGGGTTCAAGCAATCCTCTGGTCTCAGCCTCCTGAGTAGCTAAGACTACAGGTATATGCCACCACATCTGGCTAGTTAAAAAAAAAAATTGTGGAGATGAGTTCTATGTTACCTAGGCTGGTATCACATTCCTGGCTCAAGTGAGCCTCCAGACTCAACCTCTTAAAGTGCTTGGATTACAGGGTGAGCCACCATACCTGGACCTGGGTTTGTTTTTTTATAAGAGGTGTGGGCCATAGTAAAAATAAATTGTAAGATCTTGTAAAACATTAATATAAATATTCAGTTATGATATAGTCAAATGCCAGATACACATTGTTTGTAATTTTCCAGATCTATTTTCTAAGCACTTTAATGCCCAATTTTGCTAAGTGCTAATAATCATTCCTAGACTAATTAAATAAAAAATATTTTTTATAAATGTATAATGGATGCTTTCACTCTGTCCAAGTCAAATGAAGACTGAGTCTGGTTCCATCAGTCTCCTTCAGACATAGGTAGGTTGGGAGGGAGTAGTTACTTTTCTCTCTGCATCACCACCACTTCTCCAGGTGCCTAGGGTCCTCTTGTAAGGTGTTGTAAGTGCTGTACCCTGTTGAGAGCTATGTTATCTTCAGGGATGATCATATGTAGATTGACTCAGACAATAGCCAGGCCAACACAATAGCTGGCTATGGCTGGTGGTGGCCTCTAGGTTACTGAATCTTAAAACAAATGATATATTTTCCTTTTCCTTTTTCAAATAGCAACTGACAGGCCCATGAGTAGCAAGAAGACACTGAATAGGTGTGTCTGAACAGCTACCAGGAGCTACCAAATGATGCTGCTGCTTTAAGTATGGATTGCACCACTTTTGGATGCCCTTTCCACCCTTTTCTGCAGTCACTCTAGGTCCCGATCCCCCATTCCAGGATCCACCAATTACTCTTCATTCTCATCCTTTATGATACTCTTTTTCATCCCAAAGTGTTCAGTAACATTCTGTAGCTCCTGAAGAAATGAAAACTCACTCTTTGGCCATGTAATCTTCTGTTTTTCTTTTCTTCTCAGCAGGAATTAATTTTGTTTTTAATCAACTCCAGGAAAAAAAAAAAAGAGGAGAGGAGGGGGGAACACTGAATTATCTCTTAATATTAGGAACTTGAGAGAGAAATGTAGTCCTAAAAAACAGTTTCCTGTTTTATACCTCTTCTTTTTATGACCTTGAGATATTCCCTTCTGTATAATCATGTAATTGGTTTAATTAATATTATTCTCATTTTACTATTGGCCTTGCTAATATTATAATTACCTATTATATTATTTTTATGGCTCAGATATATTTAGCCCTAATTTCACCGTAGATTCTTAAAACTCTTCCCTTGTTGCTCTGTGGCATATCTAGGCCCACATTGGAGGAAAAAAAAACAACTGAGCTAATCCTGATATTTACAGCCTTAATTTTAAACTTTTTCAAACCTTCTGGTCCAAACTTTGCTCTACAGTGCTTCATCTTCAACTCGCACTTGAGTCTTCATTCTTGCTGTACCCTGGTGTCTTCTGTGGTTTTTAATTCCCAATCTGCCCCTATCCTCTTTGCTGCCTACACTTCCCTTTTCTGGGGAGCAATCAACTAGTCATGGCTATTTTTCAGGAAAAGTCCCAGGCTCTCCTCTAACCATGAAGGGCCTTCCAAAGCAGTCCCTACCCCACAAAACAAGACTTGGATGATATTGCTTTAATGGCCCCTCCATCCCAATAATTTACTTTGCCTTCCGCTAAAAAACTTAAAATGGCCAACATTGGTGGCAAACATCTACTAATGCTTAAATACCTATTATATAAAGTGTCTAAAGCTTTTTTGAGCATGATTACAAGTTGCTTCATTTTTATCTTCTTCAAATTTTTAAAGAATGACCAAAGATGATTCTTCTAGGCTATGCTCTCTCATCAGAGACAAATGTCCAATTTTATAGCTTTATGCTGGTAATGCCTATAATTTTATTTGTTGATAATAAATAATAATACATTTTTTATAGAAGGCATTAAATTAAAATTCATGGTATAAAGTTTCACAGAATACTTCTTGCTTATGATATATTTCATCTCCTCTACTACAAAAGTGAGATAAAATCAAGCCACTTCAGAAAACAAATAAGAGAGAAAAACAAAAGCACCAATAAAAAAAAAAAACTTGTTTGCATATGTCAATCAGAACTGTGAAAATATTCTATTTTTATAAGAAGCCCAAATTCCCTGGCTTTCTAAGATCCTTTCCAATCTGGTCCCAGCTTTACTCACTTTTCTTGACTTCGATTTCAGTCTCTTCATCTATTGTCAGGTTACCTCTGCATAGAATGCCCATTACCTTTTTCTCCACCTATAAAATCCCCTGCAGGGTTAAATTTCAGTGCCTTCATCTATTAGAAAGCCTTGACTTTATTTATTCTCTATTATAGGGATCAGATGCAATTAGATCATTCTATGTATATGTCTCTAGGTAGCCTGTGAATATTCTTGAGGTTAGGGCCTAGCACTTCAGCATCTCTGATTCTGCAGGGTGTAAGAGACTTCCTCCTGCACAGAAGTAACTTCGTAAGTGTTTCGGTGCATTACTTGAGTGCAGATGCTGTAGAGAACAAAAATTAGCAATTGACTATCACTGTATAGATTATGGTCTAGTAGAGAAGATAAAAAATGGGTACATTATTGTAAAACAAGCTATTTAAGTGTTATTATTTCAGAGTGAAATAATAGACTCCCTTCCCTTGATGCACTTATTTTGTATTAAAGGTAAAGTATATTTCCCCACACATGTGTTTAGGGAACCAGTCTTACCACAAGAAATGCCAGTCTTCTTGGTTTAAAATATCAATAAATCAACTTTTTTGTAATTCTAGGATTTTAGAGTCCACTTACTTTAACTTTTTACAAATTGCTTAAAACAAAGTAATTAAATCAACCTGTTCAAATGATCCTAGAATTGCATAACAGCTAAAAATATAATTAAGTCATATTTCAAATTAAGGGACCTAGCAACGCAGCTAAAATGTTACTGCTCATCAGTGGTTGTTATTCTGAGTCATGGAATGCCACGAATTGAACATTCCTGCTAGGGCACCACCCGGTACACCCTCCCCTGCTGCAGCTCTGGTATGTCACTCATGTTGAAGTCTGCCAGTACGTCTAGGGAAGTTTCCTATAGTGTTGAGAACTGTTCCTCGCCAGGATTCTGAAGTCAAATTATTATTTTTTTCTTAAGTACCAGTTGCCCAAATGTCTTTGGACAAGGTTTCTGGCACAGGCTTGTTCAGGAAATAGGGAGGGAGAAACACCTATTTTATATTTTAAGTGAAAAAACACACAGGAATATTATGTAATAACAAAAAACAAATGGTTGGCTCATGGTGAAGTTTAAGCTCCATATCACCGTGACTTTATTTTGGTCAGAGAGGAAGCAATCATGGGTCTTCAAGGTATATCAACAACAACTAATAGGATAATTTCACTAGACTGCTTAATTTAACAGGCTTAAAATGAAATATGCCAATGTTACAATTGAGGACAAAACTACTTATTTTCTGTTCCTAGTTACAAGTGAAAGAAATTAATGGACAGCAGATTTGCAGTGCAATAACAACTGTTCTATCCACTTTTGCCTCTGCAGAACATAGCCCAGGAGCCCAATACATACCAGAAAATTTAAAATTATTGAACGAGACTAAGTTGTCCATGTGAGTTAGCTTTGTGAGTTAGCCCCACTGATTTGGGGTATATTCTCCTGAGTGCTTACATAGCAAAACTTAAAAATCCAAGTCTTTATAAAATCTTGCAAAACTAGAAGTACTTCTAGACACTTCCACCTACCCCTAACACCCAAGAGTGGAGGGGATGGGGTTGGGGTAAAATTACACTTTGATGCTACCTTAAAATGTATTTTAAAATCTCATATTCGACTTTAAAAAAAATGTTTAAAAATCTTTCTTATACAAATCTGTTATTTCAGCAAACAACAATTTTTGAATTATTTACTATTGAGTAAAATCAGCACCACCACCTTACCCAGGTGGGAGTAGCTTATTTATCCTGTGGCTTTGAGAACCTATAATCTTACTGCTAGAGAACCCTGGCATACATTAGACACAGAGTTCTAGAACCTCTTCTATTCCCAATCTTTTAGTGGAATTTTCTTCTCTTGTAAAAAACATTAAAAGAAAAAAAAAAAAACCCTTTGACAGCCAGCCAATTTGAAAGGCAAATTCATGTGAATGTTATAATGGGTTGCTGTCTTTATGCCTACCCATTTTGTAGAAATATCTTCAAGATAATTCCCTAATCCAAGGTAAATATTTTTAAAGTGAGGATTCCAGAAACAATAATAGGAGTTGATGGAGCTATTTTTAGGTAGACATTAAAGTTTCTCTTCTGATGGCCATGAAATTACATCACTTATTACAAGGTCTACCACACGCAGCACCTGCCCTGTTTCCATGGTCTATATAATACCAATGTTTCTATTTACTGAGAAGAATGATTCATACTAACTGAGCACTTATTTTAATCCAGGCATTGTGCTAAATGCTCAGAGGCTGAGTTCATTTAATCACCACAGCAATGCTCAGACAGAGGTAGTACAGTATTTTCATCCCCACTTTACAGTTGAGAAAACTGAGGCTTAGATAAACTTGATGACATTTCGCAAATCACACAGCTACTATATATGTTTCCAGGACTTGAGTCCAGGCAGTGTAACTTCAGAACCTTACTTACTCTAGTTACCTTATTCAGTATATTAGATTAACTCGAAGAAGAATACTTTGGTGTTAAGTGTATGTTTTCCTTTTTGAGATTATTAGTTAATAATCTCCATTTCTCTTGTCTCCTTTCACAGACATCCACTTTCCAAATTCTTAGTCTCTTATCTCTTAGTGCAGCCATCCCCAACCTTTTTGGCACCAGAGACCGGTTTCATGGAAGCCAATTTTTCCGCAGACCAGGGGTCAGGGGAATGGTTTCAGGATAATTCAAGCACATTACATCCATTGTGCACTTTATTTCTATTACAATTACATTATAATATATAATGAATATATATATGAAAGTGCACAATGGATGTAATATGCTTGAATTTTATGTGAATTTTTAATATATATAATAATATATATTAATGTATATATTTATTATATATAATATATATTCATTATGGTTAGTTATGTTCATTATATGTATTATATATGAATATATATAATGAATATAACTAATTGTGGTTATATTCATAATATATATAATGAATATAACTAACCATAATGTAGAATGTAGAATCAGTGGGAGCCCTGAGCTTGTTTTCCTGCAACTAGACAGTTTCATCTAGGGGTGATGGGAGTTGGTGACAGATCATTAAACATTAGATTCTCATAAGAACTGTGTGCAGTTCAAAATAAGGTTCATGCTCCTACTCATGTTTCCAAACCCTAAAAGAGATCTGATCAAATCGAGTCTCATTTAAAGAGACATACATAGAAAAGTATGTAGCGTAAAGTCTAGAGGTTAAACATTTGTCATCAAATGTCTCATATCAATAACTAGTTTGTGATTCTGGGCAAGTTTTTGTCTTCTCTAAATCCTTACTCAATGACATGTCCTTACTCAATGACATGTCTTTCTGTGAGTCAGAATAAAATTGGTTAAGAAAATATCTGGCTTGACATTTATTTGTATTTTGGTTTATTGAAGTTCAGAAAATAAGTACTGATTCTAAAATTAATTATCCAACAATAGTTATCTCTCAGTCTCTGTATTGATTAGACATAAAAAGATTCATAAATATTACCATAATTTGTAACAAGTGAAAATTAATTGTAACAATATCACTGTTAGTGATGGTTATCACCAATAATTTGTAAAATATTAAAATTATGTGCTAGCCCCCAAAAGAAAGGTAAAGTTTTCAGTAATTGTAACCTTGAACATATTATATGTTAATCCTACTTTGTTTCAATAAGATATTTTACATTTTCTGTTTTTCTAATAAAATTTATTGCAATTTCCTAAAATGCCATGTATGTATTTGCATATGTATATGTTGTACATATATGTACACATACATACACATAGGTTTGTGTATATATAGACACACTATTATATATTTTTGAAAACTAAGCAATTTGCAGAAATATCATTGGGAAAATACTTACTATGATTTTTAAATGTCTATGCATTAATCGATATCGGTTGGTTACTATTCAAAGCACAGAGGGTCATACTCAGAGGCGTAAGACATAACTGATACTACCGACAGGGAAATGAGATGTACACAGGAAATGAATTCCTTGGCACGATATAAGAGCATTGAACACAAACAAAGGAACTTAAGTAAAGTCCAATGGGATTGAACTGTGACCCAACACAATACAATTTTTCTGGAGACTTATTTATGTAAATTTGAAGACAGAACTGAAAAATGACATTATAAAAACTAAAAACGGGAGAACAGGATTTTTATGTATCAGTTCAGATACGTAACAGAAAAGGAATTTCTTGGCTAATGGGTCAACACTGTGAGATCTGATGGCCTTCAACTTCCTTGGCTCTGCCCACCCAATTTTTGACCCTCATTAAACTTTTTCAACTTTTGTCTTTTCTAGCTTTTAGTTGCTGCAATCCTCTATCAGGCAATGTATCCAGTTATCTCTGTGGGCGTCTTCGTTCCTGTCCCTCGTGTTACCTGTTCTGTGCTACCTGTGTTGTGTTCTGCTCAAGGTACTCTCCTTTGGGTGGCACTCTTGTCCTGCCTAGCCCTAGTTCTGCCAGCTAGAGATGCTCAATTAGTTGAGTTGAAGTGAATTGAATTGAACTAGTTTCCTCGGATTCCTCTAAACACAAATCCACTCATCCTTTCTGTTCTTTGAAATTCTCAAAACCGCTAAGACACAGCTATTTTGAAAATAGCAAGCATTGGTGGAATATTAAGGTGAATATGGCTTTTGACTCACCAGGAAAGGGAAGCATTGCAAGTTCCTAAGCACTCCTGGACTCTTAATGCAGTTTTACTCGTAAAAGTTTCAAGCAAGAAAACAACAGTGCCCCGAGTTCTTTATTAGATTCAATTACCAGCGTACAAACATCCTAATTCAGTTAAACAAAATAGCCCCCACACATTCCATTTCCAAGGAGGCTGCTTTTCTTCCTCTCTTCCCTTCTCGATCTCCCTCTTACTGTTTTTCCTCCGTCTTGTGTCTCTTTTTCTCCCCTTACCATAGTTATCTCAAAGAAAAACTCATCTGCAACCACCCTTCAACCACGAATTACCATAAACTAAGCAACACCCCCCACCCCGCCCACCACCACATTAAGCGAAGGCAAAGCCCTCAGTGGAGCCTGTCGGGGTGGTAGGGACGCCCCCTTTCGTGCAAAACGACCTCACGGTGAAGTTCAAGGGTCCGCAGGAGAGGGAAGGAGGGGATTCCAGATCCTCGCACTTTCACAGACGGCCTAATCCCTCTGCGCAATGGACCCGGGAAAGCTGCCTCGCCTTAAGGAAGCCCAGGCACTGTCAAAGCGCCCTCCCTGCCAGGACCGGGAGAAGTCAGGGGTGTGAAGGCGGAGCCACTGGGCTGGCGACACCCTCCCGAAGGTCCAGCCCTTACCCGCCTTCCTACCACCTTGGGGGTTTGGCTGGGAGAGCAGGATCATCCTCTCAATGAAAGGCAGATGTCCCTTTAAGGTTTGCTTCCACAGCCGGTGGACTTTCGCCTAAACACGGACCCGCGAAGCTGGCTTTATTTGTCCATGTCTGGGACAGAGCCTGGGAAGCTGCCAGCGGGATTTCAGAGACCAAGAGCGCGAAGGGGCGGGCGATGTGGCAATCCGTCTGGGATGTGAAAAGCGTGGAGCGCATTTAGAGGCAGTCGACGAAAACACAGGAAATCACTCCTCTCCCGCTCCTGGGCGCCGCTGCCACTGGGACAGAGGACTGGGAACCGCAGCCGCGGGCGGAGTGGCCAGCCAGAGCGCGCGGCTCCCGCGCCGGGTCCTGCCAGGTCCTGCCCTGAGAACCAGCTCGGCCCCCTGGCGCTGCGGCCGCTCGGGCCATGGCCCCCCGGTTCCGCGCCCATCCAGGGGTCGCTGTCGCCTGCTGCTGGCTCCTCACTGGTGAGCGACTCGCTTTTCTCTGAGCATCTCCTGCTCGCGGGCTCGGGGCTTGGAGCGGGGAGGGAGGTCCTCAGACCCGTGGGCCAGAGAGGAGGAGGGAGCGCCCATCCACTTTCGGGCACTCCAGGTACTCGAGCCAGGCAACGGGGCTGGCAGGAGTTTCGTGTTCTGGTTTTGATGTGAATTAGTTTTGGTGTCTATCCAAAGTCCTTCACCCTAGGAGGAGTGAGGCAGCGCTGAAAACTTTACAAGGTAGAATTGACTTTTAAAATTAAAGTTGTTTTTACAATACACATTGTATCTTAGGACTTTGTTTAAAGCCCTCCCCCAACCCCCCTTTTTTATGGCATGGGATGGGAGCGTGATGCTTATAGGACGCCTGATATATATGCAAAACTTCTACCCTCGGGTTGTTCTAGAGTGGACATTATTGCATTTTCTTGCTGTCTAATATTCAGGCTCTCTTCCCACGCAGAACAAAAAAAGACAGGGATGCAAGGCGAAACTGCTGCTTGTTACAAAATGATGTTTCTAAGTAGCACCCAAGAAAAGGGATATTTTGAAACGTAGAAAGGAATGGTGAACATTTTCTCTGTCAATATCACAGTGCAGTCTAATTTTAAGATGCAAAATATAGTATTGTTATTTGTATATAAATGTGTGCTTTTCAGGAGGGTACTTAAAAACATAGTGGAAATGCAAAGTTGTATCCAATTTGGAAAAAGGTTGAAATATAGCATTTTCTAAGATTTTCCCGATAATTAACCCATAGTCAGATCTTTTTTACCAATTACTGATTGGGGTTGAGGGTGGGAGTTGAAATGGTGAAAAACTGAAGACGGCGGGAGGCGGGGGAGTGTATTGATAGAAGTTTTGCGTGAAGGAAAATCACTGTTTTTTGAGACGTTGGAACTTTGAGACGTTGTCTCACCCTGTCGCCCAGGCTGGAGTGCAGTGCTCCGATCTCGTCTCACTGCAACCTCTGCCTCCCGGGTTCAAGCGATTCTCCTGCCTCAGCCTCCCAAGTAGCTGGGGCGACAGGCGCATGCCACCACATCCGGCTAATTTTTTGTATTTTTAATAGAAACGGGGTTTCACCGTGTTAGCCAGGATGGCCTCCATCTCCTGATGTCGTGATCCGCCCGTTTTGGCCTCCTAAAGTATAGAGATTACAGGCATGAGCCACCGAGCCCTGCTGAAAATCACTTTATTAATGGGTTAATTAATGGCTCTCTTTAACATATCATTGATACTCAATTGTTCAGTGTTTTTACTGCTGGCATGCTTATCAGTACTAGTTAATTTAGCATTTTTACCCTTAAAAATAGGGTAGAGCCAGCCAGTTTAGACCTGCCTTAGATGGTCAAGCATTGTTAACTTTTATAAAGATCATTTAGAAGTTGATTATCAGCAAGCAGAGCTTTTTTCATAGTGAGGTGATGTAAAAAGAGTTTATAATGAGCTACTGGCTTTTCATCCAAACATTCCCACTACTCAGGAAATGTCCAATAATCCAAACAGCGGTAACTGCTGAACAGCATTATGGCCAGTGAGTGGTTTAACTTACCAGCTACTGCCACTACTCTTTTTACATATTTGACCTATGATTCCTCTCCAACTCAGTTTTTTTTTTAATTGTTTGTATTTTGTTGTTTTTATGCAAAATCTGAATACAGTAGTTTACTAACTATTCAAGTTGTACCTTTTTCATTTACCAAATAAGCAGTCTCTAGAGCAGAAACGATGAAATGAGGTTTGCATATCCTCTAAAAAGACAAGAATGAAACTTGAAAGAACAGAGAAGTTTCGAAAGTTACAATTTCACATATATGTTGGTGAAATATACATTGCTGAATCCAGGAAGAGACTTAAAAAAATGCATAGATATTTCTAAATTAGAATATTTAGATCCCTTGTCTGTGCTATATTTAAAATGCCCATTTTGCAACACAACAGGAGAGATCTGAAATTGGACTGCTTTCCTTTGCTGATTCCTCATCAGTCATTATATTCTCTATGCTCTTCTTATCAATGTCTTTCAGATTTGGAAACTTCTCAATTCAAAGTCCATTTGTAACCTGGGGACTCATCACCATACTTATCCATGCACAGGACTGTAGAGCTTATCTTTCTGTATTCAATCTGAACCCAACTTCCTGTCTACCCTTTTAATACATCATTATATCTGTTTTTAGTCAAATTCTTTGGTGGTTCTTTGTTGCCTTTAAGATAAAATCCAAAATTCTCAACTGACTGCCCTAATCCAACACCCTCTCTCTGTCTCCTGCTACTCCTACATCAGTTTCTTATTGCTATTGTAACAACTTGCCACAGATTACCAGCTTAAAACAACATAAATGTACTATTGTACAGTTCTGTAGCTCAGAAGTCTCATTGGGCTAGAATCAAGAGGTCATCAGAACTGCATTTCTTCTGGAGGTTGTAGGGGAAAATCAGCTTCCTTGTTTTCACCTGCATTCTTGGCCTATGGCCCCTTTCTCCATCTTCAACCCAGCAGGGTAGAATCTTCAGATCTTCCACCCAGCAGGGTAGAATCTTCAGATCTTCCCATGACTCTGCTTTATCATCACATCTCTTTCTCTGACTCTGAACCTACTACCTTCCTAAGGATCCTTGTAATTACAACGTGCCTACCAGAATAATCTCCTCATCTCAACATCTTTAATTACATCTTCCAAGTCTCTTTTACCATCTAAGATAACATATTCACAGGTTCCAGGCATTAGGTCATGGATACCTTTGGGAGACCATTATTCTGCCTACCACAACCTTTAAGCATAAACTGTCCATTATAGCCAATCACTTTACTTTACTTTCTCCATAATCCTCATGTTCATTCTGCCACTAAAGAATGATCTTGTTTTATGCATCAAGAAAAGAACTCCACCTTTCTTCCTACCTCCCTCTGACATATAAACCCTGCAGCTTTCAAAGCTGAGTTTACATCAGAACAACAAACCAGCAGCATCCCTATAAAATTCCCATTAGATTTAGAATGTCTCATATTAGCTCCTTACAATATTTACTAAAAATGATTCCTCAAAAAGATGTTCTTCCTATGTCTAAACAAAATATTGTTATTTTATGTATGTCAAAGTCCCAGCATAAACTAATGGCACATATAAAGGATGTAACTGAAGACAGTTTCATAAAGTGACAGTTTAGAGAGGCCTTAAAGGAACGAGAAAAGAGGGTGGAGCATCTAGCACAAGCCACGGTGGGGAAAAAAGAATGTGAAGCAAGAGCGAGAAGAAAATCCATGACCATTCCTAGGCCTGAGATGGTGGCAGTGTTAGTTTGATTATGAACTCTAGCTGTGGAGGGTGGCCATTAGACTGGAGTTGTGTTCATAAAAAGAGGAATGCAGTCAGCTAGTGACAAAACTGAAGCCCAGCAGAGAAAGAGTAGGGAAAATAAATATACCCACTTTCCTCCTACCCTCTGACGTCTTGCTCAGCCCTCCCATTGGCCATATCCAAATGGCAAGATCCAACCTTCCAGAGGACAAAGGGCAAGACAGTCAATAACAGAGTACCTAGCACAACTTAACCCTGAAGTGTATTATGTGCAAGGCTGTGCCAAGAGCTTTGCACGTATTATTTCATTTTAATCTAAAAATTAAGTTTACTAATTGATCACAACCAGTCACAGATTTTGTTCTTTTTCCACTCCCACTGCTCCACTTGATTAGCCTTGAAAAAAAGAAAAGAAAAAAATTAAAAATGTATAACTATTATCCATATTTTAGAGATGAAGAATAAAAATACAGTACTAAGAAGTTAATTTCACTTGTCCAAAGTTGAAGAACTAATGACAAATCTACTCAATTCATATCTCTGACCTCAAATTTAATGCTCTAAAATAATATGCTATATAGGCTGCCTAAAGATAAGTTCATTCTCCCTTGCTCATCCCTCTAAATGTGAAATCCAAACATAATTGTTTAAAATACTTGGATAATGACCTCATTAATAATACAAGTCAATCTTTTATTTCCATGATTTTTAGTTGTACTGAAGTAAGTATAACTCAAATAAGACTCCTATCTCTGGTTATTAAGAATATAAATATAGAATTACCCCTAATTAAGCTGTATGTCCCTTCCCTAGAAATATTTTGGTTGGCCTAGAAGCAAGGGTCTTCTTTTATGACTCTTCTCACAGGCAAGATGATTTCCTACTCAAAATGAAGTCCAGTGAGGAGATGGGAGATGGCTGAATACGGGGAGGAAGTCAGCCACCTATTCAAAACAAAGAATGACTCCCAGTGGCAGACAATATATTGTCAGGAATTGCTGAAAATGGTGAAAATTGTCTGTCTTACTGTGATGTTTGTAAAGGCAGCAATGAATTCATGGGATTTTTGTTTGTTTAGTAAACAGGCAATGAGAGTAACCACGAAACACATATATATGCTACCCCAATTTACCTATTTCTCTTCCCTCCTGTCATAACACTTATCCAGCTATTTTGAAGCATGAACTCTTGGGCCACAGCTTATCACTGATATTCTGAGTAGAGTAGATGGATGTTCCTCTAACATGTTCCTCCACTTCCAACCCAATAAACTTCCCACTAGATTTAGAACTTGCTGAATTTCCACATCTCTTAACATATTTTAATAAAGTAGCTCGTTTAAAATATATTTAGAAAAGCTAGGGAGGAAAATGCTATTCTTTATCTACACTACTCTTCTGTTGTATGAAATACAAAACAGTGTACTTGAATTCATGTTAAGAGACTGAGATGAAAGATATTTTGAAACTGTTGCCACAGTGCTAGAGTCAGAATAGATTCCCTATTCAGAGCAGTCTGTGACTGCAGAATTGTATTCGCCTTCAAAGCAAGTACAGTAGAGTATCAAGAGATGCAAATGACTGCCTGTATTTCTATCTTCAAGATTATTGAGCTTCTTTCAGCTCCTTTATTGTGCCAGCTACTCTAAAGTCTCCTTGGAGACTTTGCATAAGTAGTCACCACCACCGCTCCTGATCTCAATTCCTGAATAAATGTCATTTCTAAGAGACACCTTGAAGTAGATTGGACCCTCCTTCAGGGCATGTATATCCCAGCACCTTTGCTTCTATTATATAACACACCATGGTATTATAATTCACTATCTAATTGTCTTTCCAGCTTACTGTATGCTCTGTGAGGGTAGGATCTTTCTTTATTAACCATAGCACCTAGAAATAATAGGTGCTTTTTAATTGAATGAATCACAAAAGAACTATTGACCAACTCATAAAATACTTAAGGGATCAGATTATCTCCTTTTATTATACCTCTGCCTGAAATATTTCTGTCAACCCAAATTTATAAATAATGGAATGGATAGACAGATGCATCATTATTTTATGTACCACTAAGAAAGACAAGCCACTCCCAATCCAATTATAATTTTTAGATTGTTAGATAGTTTCTAGTTTCAGAGATGTTGAAATTGGGAAAATGTGCATCTGAAAATTACAATCAATAACATACAGTGTACCTACATGACAATTTTCTATTATATTTCTTTGGACATTTAAAAATTGTGTCATAAGGTTTCAAAGAGGCTAATATGTGAAACCTCACCTAGATATAAAGATATAACATTGCTCCTCTTAGTTCTCTTCAAGTGCCAAGTTTCTATCTGATTTAGGGGATAATTGCTCCTCTGGCACCAACAGCCTCACCAGATCCCAAAAACAGGGTTCCCTCCAAATACTCTATCTTTAGAAGAAAGCTTCAGGAGAAAGGTGACGATAAAGTAATCAAATAATGTTCCAGTTGCACAGGATTAATGACTCTAGCTTTGGCAAACTCTTAACTTTTTGTCATGTTGCTGGTAAGCTCCAGGGCTGTGTATATAGGAAGGAGACTAATTTTAATCAAAACTTTCCTATGATTTAAAAGAAAGATAAAAAAGTCAACTAAGTTTTAAAAGGAAATTAAAATGCATATGCTGGTTAGTGTTAAGAATTCACTTTATGTGGTAAAAAAATCAGTTTTATCCAAACAGGAGATCCCTATTAACAAGTCAAGTGACAGATCTGAATTGAAAACTCATTGTAATTCAAATACGCAAAGGAATGGATACGTGTACTCTTTTTATATGAATTATATGAGATCTCCTAAAATAAATGTAAATTCTTACATCTAAGTATAGCACCTAAATCATTTTAAAACATCAATAGCTAAGATGGTTTATATATTTTGTAAATCACATATCCTTATTATAAATTAAATGGACTTTCAAAATTATTTTATTAGACTTTTATTTTACCAAATACTGAAATCTAAAAATACATAGGTACTGGCCCATCCTTAAAATATCTGTTATACATTTTACTTGTAATATTTTTGGTGAAATGATCTTATGCTGTATAAGAATACATGCAAATAGAACTACACACTCACATATACACACACTTCTGCTGATAGGATTTTGTTTATTTAGTAGAAGATTTTGTATTGTTTTGTGACAATTGCAAGTAAGTATCTTCCATCATGGGAAATTTAGATAGTAAGTGAGTACAGGTTCCTTAAAACAAAACAAAACAAAAGCAAAAATAAACCCACTCACTTTCCCTTTTACCCTTTTGTCCATATTAGCTAACTAATCCTCCCAGTCATCCACTTAGCTTTGCTGGTGGAGGTCACATGGGAACCTTTCTTTGCACAATCTGAGGTTTGCACATTCTCTCTAAATAAATGATTGCATTTATCACTAGATATTTATAATTGGAGCTCTGGCTTCCTATTTTGTAAAGTTCACTTTCCAAACCATGCATGATAAAATTAATTGCCATTATGTGTTATTTTAAAACAGTTTAAGAACTTTTCCTGCGGAAGATGTATTTTAAATTACCATTTTCTTACCTAAGCATGACTCTCAAATATTGAAATAGGCTTATATATACTTACCTTAAGAGTAAACTTCTTTTTAAATTTTTAGTAACATTATAAAACAAAATGTGATTTCCTAATTTTAGGATGTCAGTTATAGGCAAGTTAAAAACTCTGAATTAAAAATTAATAACCACTAATTTTTGCATACTAAAAATATAAGTATGTGCCACTTTTTAATGCTGTGTTCCAGGAACACAAAGACAGATAAAAGGTAGTCAGTCTCTGCCTTTACTGGTGGAATAGCAGTTTTTAAATTACCCATTATTTAGTGAAATACAGTCAATAACAATATAAGTGCTCTAAGAAGTATCTGGAAATGTCTGTAATAATGTTAAAATAGCTGCCATATTTTACATTTGACTCACGTAGCTCACTGGTGGAAGAGGTAATAGACACGGAAAGAAGCAACGGTGGGAGAAGTTCCCAAAGTGCTTTATACAGAGTAACGAAAAGATTAGGTTTGTGTTGCAGGAAAATAAGCCTTTCAAAATAAAATGCAAGATGAAAACAAGAAAATTTATACAGCCCTGACTATTTAAGGGTCACCTGCTAAGCAGAGGGTATTAAAACAAGATTTCCATCTTTCAGGAGCCCAAAATTCCATTTTATGTCATACAAACCATTTCTTTCATATTATTATAATAGGAAAGATAGTAATTCAACTCACCAATGAGGTGCATGAACCATTTCATTCAGTGGAGCTGACCTAAGGTTTCCCTGAAATGGAGGTGAAAAATAAATAAATGTACCCAAAAGACAATCCATCAGTCAACTCTACCAAACCAGTTATTTTTCCAAGGCTGAATAATCATGATCATGTTAAAATGGCTCTTTTCCCTTGTTTTATCTGATCCATTTTCTAGCTTCAAGCCAGGCATTTTCAGAGCTCTATAATTTATTAATATCAAGTATCATAATGTCATTAGACCCTCATAAGGTTGGTCAAATGAAAGAGCAGGACAAATAATCTTATTTATAATTTAGAATGAAAAAAAAATAGCTTTATTGCAGTCTGGGACTTATTTCAAGTTGGTAGAATCCATCTAGGAAAGACCGTATCTGAGGTCTGCCAATTCTTGGTCTCCAAGCATGAAACTTTAAATCAGTCTTTCACCACTGAAATGAATTTTAGAATCAAATCCGAAAGATAGCATGCAAAATTGAAAACAAATATGTCAGAGTGAGATTACAGATGTTGTTTAAACATTCAAAAAATATTATTACAGCATCATTTTTACAGTTGCAAGTTTAATTATTAAATTCAATTCCCTCAAATCTTCACTAAAATAAATTTGGTTTTAAAGAGACTGAGTATTGCCAAAAGTTACAGTTAAAACAATGGAAGAGTAAGAACTACAATCCAGGATGTTTGACTTCTAGCCCAGTTCTCTTTTTGAGACACTGGAAGTGTCTCAAGAGCAACAAATTAAAAACTTTTGGTGGTAACTATACTTTTTTCTCCCCCTTCTGGAGAGAGTAATATAAATAAGTCATTGTAGGAAAAATAGATATAATTAAAGTTACTGATATAAAGATTTAGGCTGATATAAAGTTACTGATATAAAAATTTCTATTTTAAACATCCAATAAATAAGTATAAAATTAATATTTAAAGCAACAGAGCTAAAAGCCATGGTATTTTTCTCATGATTTTGCTTCTTTGGAAAAAAATGAAAACAAATATATAACTAAAGCAGTTTTTAAACTACCATTATTTAGTGAAATGCAGTCAGTAACAATATAAGTGCTCTAAGAAGTATCTGGAAATGTCTGTAATAATGTTAAAATAGCTGCCATACTTTACATTTGACTCACGTAGCTTATTATTAATATATCAGTGCCTACAATGTGCAAGGGACCTTTCAAAGGACAAAGAAGGGGTATAAAGTGAATCCCTCCAGAGTTCAACAAAAAAGATATGTTTTTAAATTAACATGGTTTCAAGTTTGAGATAACATTTCATTTGCATGGTTTCAAGTTTGAGATCACATTTAAGCTGGCCTTTAAAAATAGGCAGCATTAATGGAAGCAAGGATGAAAGCAGAAGTTAGTATGAGTTAAGGCAGCAAACAAGAAAGTTCCTAGCATATGTAGGGAACAAAGGTTACTTTCAAGGTGGAATATAGGGTGCCCTAAGAGGAAAAGTGGGAAGTAAATTGACAGGGATTAAATGACAGGGATTGTAGACTTTAATTCAGAGGGAATGGGAATCCAAAATGAATCAAAATAAAAATATAATGATTAGTCTAGAAATACTAAGCCATAACACAAAATCTGGATGAAAACATCTAATATTCAACTACTGGCTTAAATTACTTAAAAAAAAAAAAAAAAGTTCCAAAGTATTGCAGATGTTACACATAAAACAGTAATTCAATTAAAGATTTTATAACGCGTAAATAAAAAAAAAATTTTTTTAACCATGCATTTAAGAGTTAATATGAGGTTTTCACAGATTTCTAATGTGAAGAAAAATATATGTATATTTTTCTAAAGTAGAATATTAGATCTTTCTCTAAGAGTATAATGATGACCTAGGCTGGACAGAAGGAAAAAAAAACTATGTAGAAGAGAAGAGTGTAATAATTTTAAGAGGGGATAAAAGAGCAGGAAAGGGACGAATGCCTTTCAAATCCTCTAGTTTGGTTCCCAAGCTGTGGGTTTTTGTTTAACTGATAAAGGTGACAGTTGAGGGGAAGAGACAGTGGATAATAGCACATAATTTGCAGTGGCAGAGATGACTACAAGAATTCATAATATACAATGGTGGTAGTGGAAAGAGAGGGTATGGAGTTAAGCAGGTCTGAATTTCAACGCTAGTCATGTGATCTTGAAAACATTTCTTAACTTCCCCACAGTCGATTTTCTTCTCCTGTAAAATTAAGATAATAAATATTGACCTTACAGGGGAGAATTAGAAAGAGCATAGGAAAAAGAACTTGATTCAATAAGTGATAGCTCTTCAATAAATACCTTTCATTAAGATCCTACTGTGTGCTTACCACTGATTCTGTGGCTTTTAATCTTTGGCAGACTATGGAAGAAATGAATTGTACTTAGAAAGGTGATGAAGGAGCACTTCAAAGCCCCAGTTCAAAATTATCTCCTCATTCTCTCTCTCTCTCTCTCTCTCTCTCTCTCTCTCTCACACACACACACACACACACACACACACACACTCACTCTCACACAAGTACATGTTCACTCTACCAATTAGGAATTTTAAGTTAACAAGATACTTCAGTGTCCTTTGGAGAGGGAGATCACCTTCACACTTCAATGTGATCAGTTCTTTGCTTAGTGAAAAGTTGATGGGTTCTCTTGGAATTGGAAGAAGGCAATGTGAATTAGGAACTTCTTGAGGG
This sequence comes from Cacajao melanocephalus, assembly GCA_963573385.1. Taxonomy (NCBI): domain Eukaryota; kingdom Metazoa; phylum Chordata; class Mammalia; order Primates; family Pitheciidae; genus Cacajao; species Cacajao melanocephalus. Next base: position 63,928 of record CAUYLG010007995.1, on the reverse strand, counting down.
TACTCAGTATGATAAGAAGGTGGGAAGGAAGATGGAGGAAGGTAAGGGGAAACATAGAGAACAAGAAACAAAGAGAAAAGAGGCCATAAATATTGATAAGTAACGGTTCAAATTTGGACTTTCCCCTTGGAGGGGACGTTTCTGTTCTGTCCCCTGATAATCTCTTAGGAAGATAATTGACACTTAAGTTTAAATTGTCAAGCCCGTCAGTAGAGAAAAATGTTGAGACAAGTCTCAATCATTTTAGGAGGTTTATTTGCCAAAATTAAGGACGGGTGTGGGGAAAACAGGTCTATGCCTTTCTGGGAAGACGATTTTGAAGGTTCCCAATTTAAAAGGAAAAGGATGGAATATTGAGAAATACAGTTTTCATGTGGTAGGGTGGCAGGGGGAAAATAGTCATTCGTGCCTTTGTCTGGCTTAGTGAATCTGCATTTTTACATAAGATAAAATAGACAAACGGGGCAGGGGAGCAATCAGATATGCATTTGTATCAGGTGGGTAGAGGGGTGACTGCACCTCTAAACATAAGCTATCCATTTACCAATGTAAATGGTGAATTTTAATAGAAACATTTTAGGGTAAAGATCTTGGAGCTCACTGGGAATCTCCTTGTGGGCAAAATATGAGAGAGGTGTGTAGCTTTTCATCTGGTAGCCATCTCATTTTGGAACCAAAAGGTAAGGTAGTTTTGCATGACCCGGTTCCCAGCTTAACTTTTCCTTTAGGCTTAATGAGTTTGGGGTTCCGAGATCTATTTTCCTTTCACAAGCCTATGGCAAACTCGGATTCCTTCCTTTCATCCCTGTTTCATCAGTTCAGGCTGGTTAGTTCCCCTTTCCAATCCACACAGATAAGACAGAAAAGACAGTGGGAAGCTACGAGTGCAGGACGACTCTGCGCTCCACTCCATCTAAACTCTCAAGAGAAACTCTTGGGGTTTTGTGTGTGTGTGTTTTCTATTTACTGGTCTTTTAAAGAGGCAATCCCACTTATCCACTTCCACTTCCTAATTAAGAATGCTAAGCTACTTAAGAATTTTCTTTAAATTACGTAGCTATTCCATCACGGTCAATCATAGTTTAGTTTTTCCCCACTTCCCATAGCCTCAGCTTTTAGCTTAGCTCTGGCAGTGATCTGGCTTAAGCTACTGCGACCCAACCCCCACCTTAAACACTTCACAGGCTACTGGCCTGCGGAAAGCTGAGGCTGCCAACTTTGGAGCCTAGGGTTCCCAGGACATCAGGTCAAGCAACTCAGAAGTCCACCCAAGGGCAAATTCCACACATAGTTTCTTCTCTCTTGGGACCAGCGCTTTAACATCTGGGTTAATCAGATCGTGCAGACACGGTAACTAGGCGCAGAAAACAGCTAGACACGTTGCTGGGAGCCCAGACAGAATGTGACCAGTAGTTCTCAGAAACCGCTTCTCAATACCAACGCCAACAGGCTTGTAGCGTCCGAGTGCGGATAAGTGCAAAAACGAGCATAGTTTGAACCTCTGAGGCCAAATCTGCATTTGTGAGAGCTCCTTTTACTGTCAGTTAAGTTTTGAAATTGGATTTACCCAGAGGGAAGAGTTGCAGAGTGGCAATCGCACCCAAGTAAAACTAATATTTGCACTCACACACTCCCCGGATTCTTCACAAACAGGGATGGAAGAAGAAACTTAGGAAGTTCAAGTTTAGCATTAAAATAAAGGACTCAACACCGAATACTCCGTGCACCTTTTTTACGGAGCTCATTCGCCCAGAGCGTCTCACAGCTTAGTGCGCCTGCGCCCGCAAGACCTGCGGCCCCGCCTCTCCGTTGGGAACGTGAGACGTGCGACTGGACGCGGGACGCGGGCTGCGCATGCGCCTTCATTACATCAGCCCGCCGCTCCACGCTGCCAGCGGGAGAGGTGGAGAAGACGCTGTTCGCCGGTGTGGCTCCCGCGCCTGTTAGGCGCAGCACGCCCGGAAACCCAGAGAGGAAGGGATAGAGGAAGTGTTCCCCTCGGCTGTATGAATAGAAGCAAGAGTATCTTCTTCCCGCCAGGCAAGTACCCATAGGAAGCGGGCCCCGCCCCCTTCCCGGCCTAAACTCCCATCCCCTCTCCCAGGGCGGAGGTGAGGACCTCCTTGGCTCCTCAGGGTCAGTCACTGAGCCCCTGCTAGGCCATGAAGCTCGTGAGGAAGAACATAGAGAAGGACAATGCGGGCCAGGTGACCCTGGTCCCCGAGGAGCCTGAGGACATGTGGCACACTTACAACCTCGTGCAGGTGGGTGACAGCCTGCGCGCCTCCACCATCCGCAAGGTACAGACCGAGTCCTCCACAGGCAGCGTGGGCAGCAACCGGGTCCGCACTACCCTCACTCTCTGCGTGGAGGCCATCGACTTCGACTCTCAAGCCTGCCAGCTGCGGGTTAAGGGGACCAACATCCAAGAGAATGAGTATGTCAAGATGGGGGCTTATCACACCATCGAGCTGGAGCCCAACCGCCAGTTCACCCTGGCCAAGAAACAGTGGGACAGTGTGGTTCTCGAGCGCATCGAGCAGGCCTGTGACCCAGCCTGGAGCGCTGATGTGGCGGCTGTGGTCATGCAGGAAGGCCTCGCCCATATCTGCTTAGTCACTCCCAGCATGACCCTCACTCGGGCCAAGGTGGAGGTGAACATCCCTAGGAAAAGGAAAGGCAATTGCTCTCAGCATGACCGGGCCTTGGAGCGGTTCTATGAACAGGTGGTCCAGGCTATCCAGCGCCACATACACTTTGATGTTGTCAAGTGCATCCTGGTGGCCAGCCCAGGATTTGTGAGGGAGCAGTTCTGCGACTACATGTTTCAACAAGCCGTGAAGACCGACAACAAACTGCTCTTGGAAAACCGATCCAAATTTCTTCAGGTAAAACAATCTTACCCAGGGATAGTTAAGAATGGGCAGAGGGATTTGTATAAACTACTCCTAAAGTTTTCGAACTAGGAAAAATGAGAGGAGAAAGTCTTTTCTTAGCTGGGATTATCATGAGATAATGAAGTAGAAAGAGAATGTTAAATGACAAAGTAAACTTTGCTGAAGTCCTTAAACATATAAAGCCTTATTAGTGCTTTTGGCTTTAAGCCTTTGTGGGCTGATTAATGGGTGTTCTAAGAGATTATTTTGCCTAACTTTTGTAATTGTGATTCTAGGTACATGCCTCCTCTGGACACAAGTACTCCCTGAAAGAGGCCCTTTGTGACCCTACTGTAGCTAGCCGCCTTTCAGATACTAAAGCTGCTGGGGAAGTCAAAGCCTTGGATGACTTCTATAAAATGTTACAGCATGAACCAGATCGAGCTTTCTATGGACTCAAGCAGGTAGAGAAGGCCAATGAAGCCATGGCAATTGACACATTGCTCATCAGCGATGAGCTCTTCAGGCATCAGGATGTAGCCACTCGAAGCCGGTATGTGAGGCTGGTGGACAGTGTGAAAGAGAATGCAGGCACAGTTAGGATATTCTCTAGTCTTCACGTTTCTGGGGAACAGCTCAGCCAGTTGACTGGAGTAGCTGCCATTCTCCGCTTCCCTGTTCCCGAACTCTCTGACCAAGAGGATGATTCCAGTTCTGAAGAGGATTAATGATTCAAACTTAAAATTGAGACAATCTTGTGTCTCACTCCTAAACTGTTACAGTACATTTCTCAGCATCCTTGTGACAGAAAGCTGCAAGAGTGGCACTTTTTGATTCATACAGGGATTTCTTATGTATTTGGTTACACTAGATATTTTGTGATTGGCAAGTCATGTATTTAAACAATAAATTAAAAGGAAATAATCTCCACGTACTACCATTTTTATTAATTGGGTAATTTTGTGTAGGAATAATGAGTTGTTTGTAGTACTTGGAAACAGGAAACGTGTATTTAATAACAATGCCTATACAGTATGTTGTTTGGGATAGATCATGAAATTTCACACTGCATGCTTTGAAACAGTTTTCCTTAGAAAAAGGATTTGCTGTCTTAGTTTACATCATTTATTTTAATTCAGCGTGGTATTCCTGCATTGCATTTAATGATCTCTCTTCTCCCCACCTCCACACACTGCATTTTTTAAAAAAATTTAAGGAGTTTTACTATTTTAAATGATTGCCATGCAATTAGTAGACTCAAAGACAAGTTTTAAATATTTTTCTTAAAACATGTTAAACCAATCACATTGACAAGAAATGCTTGGTTTTGTTTTGTTGTCTTTAGAATTAGTCATATTTGATTTAGAGGGTCATTTAGTTAGTTATTTTTAGATTTTAGAGCTTTGATCTGCTAGGGATTGTAAAAGTAATCTCTTTGAGGCATCTTTATTTTTTAAATTAGACTAAATTAATGTGATTTGCTGTTATGTGGCTGATTAGTGGCAAAGCTGGAAGTCGCTCCCAATCTGGACTTTAGTTCTTTGCACCAAAACATGCCATATTATTTATTTATTTGCTTGTCAAAGTTATACTTAATTCTGTATGTGGCATTAATCTGGGTTTGCACATTTTTATTGGACTATTTTAGGTGTGAAAAAGCCTGTTCGAAAGTTTAAGTCGCATGTCTAGTATATGGCAGTTGACTTAAACTCCAATACTCTATACTGTAAATACAGAATTGTGTAAATACCTCCAAGTTTAAAATATTCTCTTTTTTTAAGTATTTTTGGAGCACATTTCTAAAAGTTGAGGAAGGATCCTCAGAAATGGAATTGTTTCTTGACCTTTTGCAAACCTCAATTCAGCAAAATAATTAGAAACGATCTAATAGTGATGATTCAGTTTGTAATTGCTGGATCAGTGATGCCTACTTCAAGTAGTGATACTACGTAAACTTTTGCCTGTCTTTCCTGTGTCTGTGGGCCTTCTTCCTAGTGTAACAGACTTGGGGATTTCTTGTAAACTTCCTAACTAGTCTGAACCTTTTTATTTCTTTTTGGGAACTGACACTTCCCTATACTTTAAAAATCACATATTTATATTTTTATAAATCTACCTCCTAATTTAAAAATATTTGCGATTGTCATTTCATTATAATTCCATGAGTATCTTTAAAATGCTATTCAGATATGTTACTAAATAATAGGAATATAGAAATGAAGCCACTGAAATTCTTAAACTTGGAACCTGATAATTATTTTCAGTAAGGATTTGGAGATTTCTGGACATTTATTACTCTCATAATCTATGTAGTACTGAAATGAAACCTAATAAATATAGCCAATACATGTTAGGCCATAGGTTCTCAAATTTAGCTACCTGTTCACCTCAACTTGAGAGCTCTTAAAACCCTAAGTGTCCAGGTTGCAGCCCGGACTAATTAAATAACCTTTTGTCCCTAGAAATGTTTTTTTGTTAAAAGCTACACAGATAATTCCAATAGGCATCAAGGCTGAGAGCCACTGATTCAGGTTCTCTTCAAAAGTATGGTCCATAGACCAGCAGCATCCCTGAGAGCTTGTTAGAAACTAGAATTCAGGGCTCTTTTTTAGACATACTGAGACAATCTACCTGTACCAACATCTCCAGGTGATTCCTGCACGTAATAAAATCTGATAAACAAAGGCAATAGGTTATTCTGTGCTGGTAAATCTCTGGGAGGAGTCACCAGTCAGAAAAAGATAAAAGTATTGAGGTCTTTCAACAGAATTAACTGGCCATACTCAACTATCTATAAAACCTCTATAAATGTCTGTTTTTTATGTCTATGAATTATTTAATTAAATAAAATTTAACTCATTTTTGAGAAATTACATTTTCTGTTATCAAGAATACAATTCTTACTAGATCATAGGTGAAAATATCAGAATAATGATAGGCGCAAATTAAAAATTCAAATAATTTGACTTTTCTAGAAGACAAAATGAACAAGTCTTTGGAAAGCATATACAGTAGTCTAAGTCCAACTGCTGCTCATTAAGTACTGGATATGCGATTAAAAACCCTATCAATAATAACTGCAATGTACCTTCTCTAATGTACTGTACATTTCCATTTCCTGTCATGTGCTCACAAACAGATTTGTTATGTATGCCCACTAAACTCAATGAATAAGAAGCTTGCACATTATTTCATTTTACTATAGATACGATACTTATCAAATGACACTTAGCTACTCCTGGTCTTCCATTTATATGTTAAATGCCCAAGATTGTTGATCCTGGATTTCATTTTCATTACCCTCTTAGAAACAAGTTGGATCTTTCTTCTCCCCGATGCCACTAGAGTAGCTTTGTAAAACTCATTTTTCTTTACATAGTTTCTAACTTTAGTTTCCTTTTTCAGTCCCCCTAATTCTTTTAACCTCAAATTATCTTTAACAGATATTACTAATTCTGTAATTCATATATTCCGGAACTGAAATTATCTTTATTCCTAAACAACTGAGTTTACAGATGAAATGGTCTGTACATTAATTCCCCATAATAGCAGCTCTTATTTGGGAAAGGGTTATAGTACATTTAAATTATATGGTTTTTCAAGCAAGTTAAGACTGGCTATTTGTGTTTAGTATCAGAATATGTTAAATTATAAGTTGAGTTTCTGAAGTGATTCTAAGGGCTTAAGGAAAGATGAACCCTTTTGCTTAGAGCCACAGCTTAAATATGGGGTGTCCACATTTATGTTACGTTAATCATTAAGAGTAATATAATTAATTCTGTCCATTTTTTTAGTGCCTTCTTTGAACCAGTCACTGGGCTGGGTTAGGGGAAGACAAGCATGTAAGCAAATCACGGTTACAAGTAACTTGTACAAAGTGTATAAAAAGACGCAGTGCTGAAAGGGGTCACTTTTAGGAGGAACTTTATAGAGCAAGGACCAGTAAGTTTGCCTAAAATGGGAAGAAGAAATAAGGAGAAATTAAGTGATAAGTTGGGGAGGGGAAGTGTGCTAATCACCTTAGAACCTCCTTACCACAAGGAGTTTGGGTTTGACCATTATGAGAAAAAATTACCAAGCTTAAGTAGGAGAATAGCATGATAAACTGCATTTGACAAATAGCACTATTTGGCAGCATCAAGGATGGATTGGAGGAGGCAAGACTGAAGGCAGGAAGACTGGTTAAAATAATGCATATTAGGAAGATATGAGAGAAAAATGATAATGGCCTAATCAAAGGCAGCAACAATGTTCCTTGCAATAGGAATGAACAGAAGTCAATAGGAGATACCAAGAGATGGGATCAAAAGGACATGAGTGCAGAATATTGTTATGGAAAAAGGTAGAATCCAAAGGTAAATCTCAGATTTCTTGAGTGGTAGGAGAGATGATGACACAAAATGGAATTTAAAAAATGGTAATTAGAAAAAATGTTTTATGGGGTGATTAAATTTACTAAAAGATTTTTTTCAGGATTCCCATACTGCAGTAATTAGCAAGCTGTAGCTCATTCAGGCCAACCAGTTACTGCTACTGGACCCTGTAGCCTTGTGTTCTCTATCCTAACGTAGTGTCTCTGATTTGCCTCAGCCGACATGTGCTTCACTCCTCTTTGATTCCCTGAAGAACCACAAGAGTCCGAACTATGGCATAAATTTTGCAGTTTGATTTACATCTTTATTAATTATTTGAAAATAATTTGTTTCAAAAATTGATTTTGACCAGCTCACAATTTTGCTGGTAGATCGTTTTTAAGTAAATGAATTCTTCAGCAGCAAAGAGCAACTAAAGTGAAGCGTTGAAGAGCAACTTAAAACTATTAATTCCAATAAAGTTGGTAAAATGCTCGGTAAAATCATTTTCTTCCAATCAATCAGTGTCAGCATATTTAAACTTTGTGGTGTGATTCAGTTTATATACTCTGAGATTTAGTATTTTAGAAAAGTGCTCTTCAAGATTTTCCTAATGTATCATATGTATCTCTCATGAATTGAATTGATTTAGAAATTTAATGTAAAAGTGTTACTACAAAGCCAACATGCTTTATAAAGGACTTAGGATGCAATTATAATATTTTTGTGAATCAATTATGCCTTTTTAGGAAAAGATTCAGAAGTCAAAAATGCAGCTATAGAAAGTAAAATCTATAATTATAGTCTTGGATTTAACAAGGAGAACAATCAGGACTTACTAAACATGGTCATCAAGTAGTAGGTAAACTTCACTTAGAAATGAAGCAATTAACCAGGTTCAGTAAAGAGAAACTTATTTAGGTTAAAAATACCATTCAAAAACTTTGGGAGAAGGTATTTGTTAATGGAGATACCTTCTTGAGTGGAGATGATAAAATCTCATTCATTGTTTTTCTTTATATAGTAAGAATTAGTCCTTTAAGGAAGTATGTGATATATATCACCATCTGTATTCTCATCCATATTTTGTAGTATTAGTAAATTTCCAAGAATAATCGGTAAAATAGCCCTTTATTTTGCAGTATTTAATATCTTTATTTTCAATAACATGTTATATTGTGTTGAGATAAGTAACACTGAGTAACACATTGGAATATTATTAATGTTTTAATTTAAATGAGAAATGAATGAGTTTCTATAAGAACAAACACCTTTGTGTGTAGTATTATAGTTGCATACAAATTTGAGGCTGCAGCGTTTGCTTTTTATAATGAATATTTTAACTCTATAATAATTGGCATTGATATGGGAAGGTGTTAAATTTTCAGATTATAGTTGCTAAGGATGATAACATGATAAATTGTGGGGACTTGGATATCAGTCTTCTTTTAAATTTCCTTTATTTCCTAAAATTGCCTATATTAAAACCCCATTCTTTAGAATGTTGGTTCAATGGAAATACCTGTTTTCTATAATGTCAGAGATTTAAGGAATTTAAAGCTTATTTCTATTTGGGTGCCACATTTGGTTTCAAAACACCTGATACTGAGGCAAGAGCAATATTTGCCGAGTAGCAAATACAAGAGCAAAATGTTTTGGCAGTCATATTGCCTGGCCATACCCAGGGTTGGTACTACTGTCTCCACTCCAGGAATGGACAACTTGTTATAACAAAAATACCTGTGTGCTTATTAAGTGTCAGGTCTTATGGTAAGTACATTAAAATGCATTAGTCTTTCAAGAACCCTGTTCAAAGGGTTTTTTCATTACTATTTTCTGATGCAAAAAATGAAATTAAAGAAGGTCAAATAATTTATCCAAAATCACATGGCTAGTGGATGTGATGAGGTGCTCCCTCAGCCAATACCCTAAAAAAACCTAAGAAGGCCAGTTCTTCTAGGCTTTCAGTTTGGAGTAGGCAAACATGTATCTAAAAATAAAAATAAATTATTTGATAACACTAAATTTCACATAATCAGCCAAAGTTTATGCAACCATTTTTTTTATGTTTTTATTCTATTATTTAGTCATCTCTCATGAAAAGTCAGGAACTCAATTCTATGGTCTTCTAATTTACCTGGATGATTTTTCTAATTCTCAGTGGAGAATTAGAAAAAAACAGAGAAAATGTGGCAAATCTATGTATTAAAGCAATCCCTTCAAGCATTACCCAACATCTGTTTATTGTTATTTCACACCTAGTTTTAGCAAACTTTCTTTAATTTTAAACCTACAAATAAGTCATGCACAATTTCAACAAACTTGGTTTTGTTTGTTTGTTTGTTTGTTTTTTGATACAGAATCTTGCATTGTCGCCCAAACTGGAGTGCACTGGCACCATCTCAGCTCACTGCAACCTCCACCTCCTGGGTTCAAGCAATTCTCCTGCCTTAGCCTCCCAAGTAGTTGAGATTACAGGCCCCTGCCACCACATCTGGCTAATTTTTTGTATTTTTAGTAGAGACAGGTTGCACTGTGTTGGTCAAGCTGATCTCGAACTCCTGACCTCTTGATCCATCTGCCTCGGCCTCCCAAAGTGCTGGGATTACAGGTGTGCGCCACCACACCTGGCCAACAAACTTTTTTTAAATGAAGCACCTTAAGTAGCTAGAACTATGCTACCCTGAGTATGCAAGGATCAATTAAGACAGTTTCCCCTGCCTTTAATCAGGAAATTAGATATCAGCAGAAGATGACCACAAGTGGCCAAGTTGACAGAATTGACAGCAGTCAAAAGTGACAGCTGATAGTGGGAGTGGATCCTAAAACACCGTCAAAAGAAAAAAGCCTAGTTTATTATAGGGTATTTCACTGGGGCTTGAGGATGTTACTGAGGACAATACCAGTACCTGATATTCACGTTGAGGGAAAGATTAAATTACATTCAGTGTATTCTGTTAAATAAGTCAAATAAATGTAATGTATTTCAAAATTATTTTCATTCAAAAATAGTGGTACTTAAAAAAATCTTTAGCTGTCATAACTAGAATGACAGTTCCAGATAACCAGAGTTTTACTATGCCTTAATAATCTCAGTAATAAAACTCAAATAATTGTTGAAGGATGAATTTTTGTTAAGGAAAAAAAATCCTAAAACATTTTAGTTGTACAATTTATTCAGAGGTAGAAGGTCCTTCTGAGTTCAAGTCTAAGTTCCAAAAGTTTTATGTCTGGAATTTTTCATCAAGTCCTAGTGTAAACATTGACTAGAACTTTTTGTTTGACACCATTGTGAAAAATTGCTCTGTGGATAGAAAACATTTTAATCTTGGGTTTCAGCTCATTTGATCTGATGACCATAATTTATAGTTTATTTTTCCTCCCCAAGTGTGTCGTTGACTATGGTATAATTCTTTTTTTTTTCTTGTCCCTTTTTTTTTTTTAGATGAGTTTGAAGAGGAAGATTAAAATACATTTCAGTATATAGCTCTGAATCACTTAGAATCATAAGACGTTAAAGCTGTAAGGAACTTTATATGTCGTTGGACCTAGTTACTTCATGACACAGATGTAAAGCAGCCCACAGAGGGTTGGTAACAGGAGTTTTTCACAGGGTCCACATTCCTGTTTGATACATCCAATTCCAATGTCACCTATTTTTTGTTACATATTCATATTGACTCGTTTGGGGTAGAGGAACAAGGAACAATGCGACATTCAAAAATGCCTTAAATTCTCCTTATTTATCAAATTATCATCATCTTGTGGCAAGGCAGTTTTTCTCTAACAGCATTGCTGAGACTCAAACCCAGTTTTGAAGCCTGTTCATTCTTTAGAGGAGTATTTCTATTTCCCTAGAGAAAGACTCTTCCTGCCTTTCTTCTTCTGACAGCCATTTCATTATTCCGAAAATCATGTACTGAGTACCTACTCTGTGGCAGGCACTCTAATTGCCCCCAGTGATTGGAGGTAAAGAAATATCACAATCCCTTCCTTGCAAAAAAACCACAGTCTATAATGAGGAACAAATGATAAAGCAGTAGTCACAGCAGTGCAACCTGGCACAGGAACAAGGGAGCTCAGAGAGCTTCTAACTCAGCCTGGCTTTAGCGAGGAAGTATTGTCAGGGTTTAAACTGACAGTTTCCAGAAGCCCACACTGATCTTCCATTACTTTCTAGAGAGATCAGGCAAAGGGACCTCCTCTTTTAAGGTCTCTCAACTTTCCCTTCCTGTTTTTGTTTTTTGTTTTTTTGCAACAGAATCTTGCTCTATCCCCCAGGCTGGAGTGCAGTGGTGTGATCTCAGCTAACTGCAACCTCCACCTACTGGGTTCACGTGATTCTCGTGCCTCAGCCTCCCTAGTAGCTGGGATTACAGGCACATGCCACCACGCCCTGCTAATTGTTGTATTTTTAGTAGACAGGGTTTCACCATGTTGGCTAGGTTGGTCTCGAACTCATGACCTCAAGTGATCCACCTGCCTTGGCCTCCCAAAGTACTGGGATTACAGGCATGAGCCACTGCACCTGGCCTCAACTTTACTTTGGTAACATTTTTCTTCTACACAGTGGTCTCTGTAATCCCTGATCTCTCTAAATGTTAAATATTTACTGTGGAGTCAACAAACCTGAGAGGAGACATCATGGAGAAGGAGATTCCATTACCTCCTACTCTCATAAGTAAATGAAAAAGGTGTAAGTGGAATCAAATACCAACCAGGGACCATGACCGAAAGGATTCTGAAAGACTGTGGAACCTTTGTATAAAAGTATCCACGTTTTTGTTGTCTCCTCTGGTTTCTCACGTGACTAAGCACTGACTGGTTAAACCAGAAAAGGAAGCTTAGCTTCTTAGGTTTTTAGAACAGCAAAGAAGGAGATGGTGACAGGGGAGCTTGAGACATTCTGTCCCTTTCCACAGCCATTCATGGAAGAAAGAATGTCCAGGATTGACTGGATGGTGGCAGCCACCTCAGGCAAAGGGTAACTGACTCCTGGGGACTGAAGTCAGGAACAAAGAAGTGACAGGGAGCTAGTTGGGGCCTGGGGAAGGCCCTGGGGCTGGACTGTAGAAAGACTCACTTCGGTCTTTTCTGTTTTTTAATTCAACATTTTATCTTCGGTTGTAAACCTCAGGAAAACAACTTCAGCAAACAATAAGAACTTCCCTCTTCAGTTGTTCATTTTACTAAATGGCCAACATGGATTGGGTGTGGTAGAAGGAAAGAACATTTTCTGCAGAAGGGAGGAAAAACCACAATCCATTTATGTGGAGGAATGAACTCTGGGAATAGTTCTCTGACCCTTTGTGTGTCAGTCATGTTCTTATCCTGAACTGAAAGGAAATGGGATAGCATCTGGAATGTGGGAAAGTGCGAAGAACTGAGGCAGAATTCACTATCTCCCTCATAAAATGCACTAATATCTTTTCAAGAGAAAGCCTGTTATCACCACACTAAATTTCTCACTCTGGGCCTAACTCCTTATCTAAAACTTAATAGAGCTTAATAAGTGTTCGAATTTTTCCTGTCTTTCTGGGAATCATTTTCACCTTTTTTTCTGATCCTGTACTTTCCCTAGGTCAGAGTAAAAAATAATGGAAAATGGAGTAAGTAGGTAGGAAATGTGAGAAGGTCAAGGCCTTTTTATAATGGTTCTTTGTAAATGTAAAGGTTCTTAGATTTGTATTTCATGCAGATTCACATATGTTCTTCTAGATGAATTAGAAATTTTAATTGTGAGGATCGAGAAAGCAGTGTAACCAGCTTTCACATTTGCATGAAATTTAGGACTTTGGAAAGGATGTTGCACAACAGAAATTACAAAACAATTCAAATATTATTTGCTACAATTACCAAAGATGACAATATTAGCATTTGCAAGAACATTACATTTGTGAATAACCAAATGTGATACAGGGAAGAAGTCATGTATGTCATTCTCAGAGGACATTGTATGAGAACTGGCCCGTGACTCATGAGACTAGGCCCTGCCACTAGATTGTATGACTTGAGGAAATCATTTCATCTTTTTGAGACCTGGTTTCTTCATCTGCAGAATGAAGAAAGAAAGATAATTCTGGGTTTCATAATCTCTCTGATTCTACTTGGTGCAGTAACAATAATTGCTTGTTATTTTTGTGATCATGTCTTTCCAGTAAAATAAATCTTTAGTGACTCTCAGATTTTAAAAGAATCTATGTTGCACCCTATTTTAAAAGCTGCCAGATTTGGGGTTTGGCTGACTGCTAAGGAGAGCAGCCTGCTAGAAGGAACAAATTCCAGAGCTGAGGGTCATTTATTTGGAATGCTTTGCCTAACACTCCCCTATTTTTAAAGTTGTTGGGGGCCTTTAAACTTGAAAATGGGGTGGGAGGACAATTGCTTAAACCACTTTGTCAATGCATGCACGAAAATCTTGAGGTTTACAAATATTTTTTAATAGTTTGCCACATTCCAATGGCATGCCAAGTTGCAGAGTCCTGTTATTTTTCTTCTTGTTATTTTCTTCCCCTATCAACTTTGCTCACCCTTCCAAAGAAATAGGCAATGAGAAAAAGCAGGTCTTCATTTTTACTGGAATGCTCTTGCCATTTGGCCAGTGGTTTCCAGACCAGGCAGCACCAATCACCTAGGGAGTTTTAAAAACAAAGTGATACCTGAGCTCTACCTCAACTAAGTCAGAATATTTGGGAAAGGAGCCCAGGCATCTGTACATTTTAAAAGCTCCCCAGGTGCTTCTTATCTGCGGCCAGGTTACACCAGCAGTGTCATCACTGAGTAGGCCTGTTGGCTTGAATGTGTTCTGTGACCACAATACCAATCAGCTGTCTGGTTAAGAAAAGAGATGGAAAGGCAGGTGTGGTGGCTCATGCCTGTAATCCCAGCACTTTGGGAGGCCGAGGCGGGTGGACCACTTGAGGTCTGGAGTTCGAGACCAGCCTGGCCAACATGGTGAAACCCTATCTCTACTAAAAATACAAAAATGAGCCAGGCTTGGTGGCGGGCGCCTGTAATCCCAGCTACTCAGGAGGCTGAAGCAAGATAATCTCTTGAACCCAGGGGTGGTGGGGGCAGGGGGGAGCAGCGCAGAGGTTGCAGTGAGCCGAGATCACGCTGAGCCGAGATCGTGCCATTGCACTCTAGCCTGGGCAACAAGAAGGCAACTCCGTCTCAAAAACAAACAAAAATAGAAAAAAGAAAAAAAAAAAGAGAGATGGACATAGACATTCTGAAAAGGCAACATTAAAAAGTTGAGAATGTATTTCTTTAGTTTAATGCCTCACTGTGGGATTTGTCTATACATTTATGTATTTTAAAATTACTATCAAAAATTTACAATTAGTACCAGCACTGATCAATCTGTGAATATGTATTGATGCCATTTACATGCATATGTGTTGCTAGATACAATGGGAGGGGGCCTACAGAAAGGTAGAGAACCCAGTTCCCACCCACTTCTTAAAGCTGATGATCACTTTAGGATGCAAGAACTGTGTAAGACAGGACACAAAAATCACACCTGTTACAGAGATTAAAAGCTAATATCACTGAGAATGGGAAGACATTACAATCAGCTAGAATCATCTTGGGAGATGGTACTTGGATCAGGGCACCCTTTGCATGAGTTTCACTTATCTGGTGTGTAAGGACATTAGCTCTGGACTAAAAAATCTTGGATCTCCCAAAGGTGAGCTCTGTGACCTTGGGCAAGTCATGTTACCTTTACAATCCTGAAATTTAGCTTTGTGAGCTTCAATCTGTAAAATGAAAAAATGATAAAACTGTTCTCACAGAGTTGCAAGGAATAAGTGATATGATGAAAGCAAACTACCTGAAAATTCCTAAGACCTCAAGTTCATTTTGTTCCTCCTTATTGCATTTTTTTTTCTTGCCATGTATACCACTTGGACAACAGATCAACCACAGAAATATGAAGCAGAAGATCTGCCTCATGTCTATTCTAATGTAAATCTCTCTCTACCAAAGCTTTCTGTCAGAGATTGTGTTCAAACCAGAACAAGTGGACCCACTTGGTCTGGAGTTACCCTCAGCATGAGACGGGCTACCCAGATGGTTCTCTGTCTTTATAATATTTTTATTTCTTTAAATCTGGGTATATATGTATATCCCATGTCAAAGCACAGAGGATTTGAGGTGAAGGACCCATTTTGTGAGTTATACACGCAAAAGAAGAGGAGTATAGAAGAGCACATTTCAGTTGTAATGTTCATGCCAGTAATAGTAACCTCTTCAGGGATGCCACTAAGTACACACTGAATACTAGGAGGTCCTGACTCTGCTTATGGGAGCCTCAGAAACTCATCCCTGAGGCTAGTTCTGTAGCAGCCATGACCCACATTAAACTTCCAATCAAGTAAAATTAATATTAGCTACAGGTTAGATGTTAGGTATTGTCTTTCCCTCCATTAAGCATCTTAATTCCTATGGTACCCATTATTATGATTTGAATCTCCTTCCTTAACTTCTTAGCCTTCTATACCTGGGTGTTTCAGCCATCTATAAGTCATAAGCAAACTACAATTATCTTACTATTTCTAAGTTACTTGCAAACAACAGGAACCAAGTCTGGTAATACAAGAAATGAAGGCATTTTCTGGAAGAAGGTAAAGGGGCTCAGATAGGAGCAAAAAGAGGAAGGCACAGTCAGAACCCTGCTATAGAAATCACCTGTGGAAGGCAATGCAGCTGATGGAATAGCTACCCCCAGATAACCATCACCAATACACTGGAGCTTCTGAGAGACTCAACCAGAGCTTCTGAGAATAATCTCTGAGTGTGAAATCAGATTTGCTTTTGAAAGGTCACATGCCCACATTTTATGGACCAGGAGGCAGGATAAGGGACTATTCTACATGGCTACATCTCCTCCTCTAATCCCCATCTCCTATGTGTCTTCCCCAGCCAGGAAGTTTGTGAATTCTGGATAGCCAAAACAAAAGAAAATATTCACTAACCATTTTAAAGGAGTGGAAGTAAGAGAACTAACATTTACCAAATACCTTGCCAAAGCCAGCCCTTGCATTGTTATTAGGAGAACTGGTACACCATTCTGTTATTAGTATCTTATAGTCAGATTGGCATTCTTCAAATCCCAGCTCAACCACTTGCTGGAAGAAACAATGATCATGCTGAGCCTGGACCAGCAGGGCTCCAGAGCCTGATGACATATCACTATTTTACGTAGCCCTGTAGGACTGATTCCACTTCTCTTTAGTCTCAAGCTTTAATTCACAATGAGTTGTTTTTTGGTTGGTTGGTTTGTTTTTGTGATGGAGTCTGGCTCTCTCACGCAGGCTGGAGTGCAGTGGCGTGATCCTGGCTCACTGCAACCTCAGCCTCCTGGGTTCAAGCCATTCTTGTGCCTTAGCCTCCTAAGTGGCTGAGACTATAGGCATGCAACATCTCGCCCAGCTAAGTTTTGTATTTTTAGTAGAGACAGGTTTTCTCCATGTTGGCTAGGCTGTTCTCACTCCTGACCTCAGGTGATCCGCCTGCCTAGGCCTCCCAAAGTGCTGGAATTACAGGCATGAGCTCCATGCCAGCCCACAATGAGTTTTTAACTCTTAATGTTCCTTATCAGACATGCCAATTTGTAAGGAAAACAAACTACATCCCTTTCAGGCTTCATGTCTGCTTAGAAAAAAGCATAATCCTATAAATTACCTAATTATATAAATGAATTGAGTAATACAAAATTATTTTTCCTTTTCTCTGACTTTTTTCTGAATAAATTACCTTAAACTTGGCT
The DNA here is from genome assembly GCA_963573385.1 of Cacajao melanocephalus. Taxonomy (NCBI): domain Eukaryota; kingdom Metazoa; phylum Chordata; class Mammalia; order Primates; family Pitheciidae; genus Cacajao; species Cacajao melanocephalus. The sequence continues at coordinate 46,928 of CAUYLG010007995.1, read as the reverse complement.
TCAGTTTGCTCATGAGCTCCTGATATTTGAACAGGTGTCTGATTCCCGAACAGAAAAGCATGTGTCCTCTGCACATTCTGAGAGATATTAAGAAAAAGAAAAAGAAAAAGAATCAGTCCTATTGGTAGATTTTAAATGGCTCATTTAAGTACTAAAAGTTTGTCAGTCTCTAAATTTTCAGCCTGGGAAAATCTCAGCAAGGAATTTGCTGTTAGTCCTGACGCGTCATGGAAGTACAGGAAACTCAGTCTCTACAGACTCAGGTCTCCCTGGGGTCGCCTCAGGCCACTTAATCTCTTATATCTGCTTTTCTCCAGCTGACATTTGGTTCTGGAATGAAATGGAAGTCAGGAAAGAGGAAGATGATGTTGTACTTCCCTGCTCTCAACACACACTTGTCTTTAGCCTAAACATTGTTTTCCAATCCAGCTGTCAAACTTAAAGTGTGGAAGAGGAGGAGAAAAAGCTAGCAAATATATCCAGATTTCCTGCCAGGCACCAAATGCTAAGCAGGGTAGCCCAAAAACATTTAACCCAAAAATAAGATCCACCAGGGTTTTTACTCTCCTAAAGTAAAATCTAAATTTGGAGGTGAGCCAAAGTTAAAAATATAAAAATATAGCAAGTGTTTCTCTCCTAGTTTCCTAGGGTTGCCAGGTTTTTGGAGCTGGAGATGGGGGAAAACAGTAAAGGACACATACTTAGTATACAGTGTTCAAAATAGTGAATGGGACCTATTTGTTCTAAAAATTTACTTGCTGATGATCTGAAATTCAAATGTAAATGTGTATCTAGCAACCCTGCATCCTGATATTCACCTTTTTCACTCCCCTGGCCATGACTGGCTTGGGCAGGAGAGATCTTTGCTTGGGTAGATGTTGGGAGGAGCCTTGGTGAATGTATTCCTGCCCAGGATTGGTCTTGGCTCTAGTTCTGGAGCCTTTGTTGGAAGAATGTAGAAGGGCTGATCTCCTTCCCTAGGTTTGCAAAACACTGGTCTAAGCCTTTCAACAATAGTCTTGAATGTAAATGAGTGTCTACTTAGCAATCTTCTTTTCTAGATGATTCTTATATCTTAAAATAATGTTACTTCAATAAGGTGTCTAATTATAAGACATTCTTACAATAATAGTAGTTGGGGTTATGATGTGATTTGATAATGTGAGATTCTCTTAAAAAATAAAATTAGTAATACATGGCTACAACTGAGTATATAATCCTAATAAATTAAGGAAGCTCAATTTAAAATGTATAACTAAAGAGAAACTAAGTCACAAAAACTCTTTGATGACAGGAGTAACATATAACAGGGAGACAGTATTAAGCAGTAGCTAAGGGTAAAGGCTATGGAATTAAACTACCTGTGTTCAATACCTCTAACACTGATTATTTTGGTGACTTACTGAAGTTTCCTCACCTGCAAACTGAGTTACAAACTATTGTTTTTTTCTAACTAATTGAGATTATTAACACTTTTTATGATACCTGGTTCAGAGTAAATGCTTAAAACATTTTACCTATTTTATATGCTAAATTTAAACTTAATCTTTTTGGGACTTAATATATATCCATGCACAATGAGGATATTTTAAATTCAGAAAGTAAACCAATATGCCAGCAGAAACAAAGCAGATATTCTTGTTTTCAAATAATGACAATTTCTTTATGAGAAAGATGAAAAATAACAATTTCTTAGAGATAGCTGAACGTTAGCCACTCACAATCACAGGTTTAAACCACGAAGTTAGTGTTTATTTTTATTAATCTAAAAAAATGTTCCCAGCCATGGCATGAAGTTTTTCGGTTGCCCCAACCCACATAAACACATTAGAAACTTTCATTCTTAGAGAGGGGTAGGGAGGCTGGGGGCTACTGAATGGACATTTTGTTAGTTAAGAGCTCACTCACAGGCTGAGGAAGTGTTGAATAGGTCCAGCATTAGCCATCCTGGCCATACCTGTCTTAGAGATTGGGGTTCTGGTTACCAACGAAGGACCATGTGGCCATATCCAGAGGGGTGGAGCAGATCTCAGGGCCCATTGCCTGGCACAACTCCTCCCAGAATCCCTGAGGTATAACATTCTCGGGGAGTTAGCAAAACACTTTTCTAACACTCCACATTTCTGGAGCGTAGTGAGTGTACTCCCCTCCCGGCCTTTTCACTTTTATTTAGAAACACAGGGAAAATAATAAAAGTCTGTCTGTATTATGAGTGGCTACAGCAGGTGGGGGTTTTCTTTGCAGTAATATTTTCAAGTAGTATCACCTAGCAGCTGGATTCCTTTGCCTTAACAGAATTGGCACCCTAAAAGCGAAAGAGATGGAAGCACTGAGGGTGATAAACTGTGTCAGTTTGGAATCAGTTTGGAACAGTTTAAAACATCTCAAACTTGTCACATTCAAAAGCTTTCAACGCTATCCACTAAGAAATCATATTTGAGGAATTTTTTCCATTAAACATTTAGTCTGGCTTCAACTCAGTAAGATGTTAATCTTTTCAAAACTTGTTTTTCTTTCTTACTTTTTGTAAAAGTCAGTCAAGTTTAATATAACAAAAGGGCTGAATACAAGAGGTAGAGTAGAAAGTGTCCCGGGCTTGGTTTCAAGACAGCTAGGTCCTGGATTCTACAACTAAGTGATTTTGTGACCTTGAGCATTACTGAACCATCGTGAGCCTCATCTATAAAGTAGGGATAAAGATTAGATTATGAATTGTTTATGTAAGTAATTGGCACACATAATATATATTCAACAAACGCTAACTCTGTAGCCTTAGAAAGATATGATTACAAGCTTTGTTAAAGCTCCTTCTTTAAGGAAATGTGAAAATGAATTGGTACTTTTAAAGCTTTTCTGCTCAGACTATATAGAGATTATCTTCCTTCCAAAGAAACTAAAATAGATTGAGAAGACAAATATCATTCTAGGAAAAGGCTAGAAATTTGCAAAACTAAACAATTGTACTTTAGTGCACCAAAGATTAAAAGTAATACAAAGTCAGAGGAACACTTATTTCATCTACCAGAATCTTACCCTATTTCTTGCCTTTGACTAGTCTAAGAATAGGAAACTAAGATAGTACAGACTTACAGAGATCTAACATATTTATAAACATGCATCTTTGCATGTGCAATTTATAATATGCATATTTTAAAAGTTTGCTTCAGTGAAATTTAGAGCATGAGCAGACAACCTATTTCTGGTGAAGAGTCAGAGATAGTAAAGTTTTTAGTCTTTGCAGGCCACACAAGCTCTGTAGTGACTACTTGACTCTGTCATTGTATGGCAAAAGCAGGACTCAGGACCACAGACAATAGTAAATAATAGGGTATGACTGTGTTCCCATAAAACTTTATTTACATAAACCGGTAGTGGGCAGGATTTGGCCTGTAGGATACAGTTTGTTGAACCCTGGCCTAGAGCATGATATTGAGTATGTTTACAAACTGGGCATAATTAAGATTAAAGTAAAAAGAATGTCTGTTTAGATTAACTCAGCAATTAAATAAACACAACTGTTGTACATACGTCTATTCTTTTAGCATCAAGGATTGCTGAGTTGAAAATAAAATAGTATGGCTCTCTAACTATATTCTGTTGAGTTGCTGGTGTGTAAATCACATTGCAACTGGCCTACATTTCACTATTACTTTTTGAAGTTCTAATATAGAATCATGCTTATTTGCACATTAGGGTTTACTGTTTTTCTGTGATAGACAAATATTGAAATTTGATTCAGAGCCATTATAGAAATGGCTAAGGCAGGATTTCCTTCTGCTGCACAAGAATATTTTGTGAATTTCCTGGGAAGTATATTCGAGTATCACATACCTGACATCATCTGAGCCATTGTGCTATAAGGAATTTCCTGCAGGGATTGAATTAGTTAGGCTTAGCCTTCAGTGGTTTTATAACTATTTCCCAAATTCACCTTAAACAATGCCTTTTAGAAATGTTTCTTGGGTGATTCTTTTCTCCAGGAAGAGATGACAAATAATGAAACATCTAGACCATTAGAGAATTTGAATCAGTAGAGAATGCTAATTTCTTTTTTTGCTGTAGTAACAGAGCAAGACAACTTAATCCTCAGTGCCCTGACAAAGCATCCAGCACCAACACATACATTAGAAAGGTATCTAATTCCCACCATTTTGAGATTCTAATTTTATAAATTATAATTCTGTTTCATTTTGAGAGTATCTAGGAATCAGAAACTTTATGCAAAAGTAATAACAAGGTAAACACTATTGCCTACCTTAAGTGACCCCAAAATATCAGTGGCTTCATACCACAGTGGTTTATTTTGCTCATGTGTCTCATTCCTTTGTGAGTTAGATGACCCCACTCCCTCCTGTACTACGCCCTTGGGAACACACACCTCTATGGTTACAGTCAAACGAGAGAGTTGTAGATAGAAAACAGCACACTTGGTCTTGACTCCCATGGCTGGAGGTGGAGGTAACACACTGTCAATTCTGATCCTCATTTATTGACAAGAACCAGCCCACATGGCTTCCACCTACTGTCAGGGACTCTGGGACATACAGACAAGCACATGATTATTTGGTGATATTTGGTGAGCCCTAACTCCCACAGAAAAACATTTGAAGCATTTAGTTCTGTCCTGGGACCAGAAATCAATCAGGTAAAGATGAGTAAGAAATTTATAGCATTATCTCTGTTTTTTTGTTGTTTTTGGCTTTAACAAGAACATATGCTGGGAGGATATTTGCCATATTCTTCTAGTTTTCCCAGTTTAAGGTTGTCTGTTTTGATTAAAACCCTTTGCCCCTTAACCCAGTGGACAGACGAAACTCTCGTCTATTTAGTCCCTAATATCTCTATCACTAAATGGATATGTTTCATATATTTTTAGTATTGATAGCCTACTTTCTAAGTGTGTGTGTGTGTGTGTTTCTGCCATTACAGTTATTGCAAAAAGCAATTATGTATTCTGACAAAAACTAGCACAGATTTATCTATTTAATAAATGTTTGTTGATTAATAAAGGCACATTTATATACACCAGCAAATATGAAGACTTGGATTCAGTAAACTTTGATACCATTCAATAGCATGAAGACTGAGGATGACTGTGTAAATGCAAACTGCCTTTAGTTTGCATTTTTAGACTGCTTAATTTGGGTCAGTGTTTCTTAAAGTTGTATGTCCAATAGTCTGAACTATTAAATCTGTTTTGAAGTCCAGGAAATTATATTAGTCAAAAAATTATGTTTTTGGACAGCTCTCCTCACCCCATTCTGTGTGAAGATGGCCTTGCTGATATTCATAAAAAAGAAAAATATTCTCACCCAGTGAATGTTGCTATAAGCAAATTTGCTTATATGGAATTGGTAAATGGAAAAATGATGTCACTATAATACATAAGTCACTATAATGCAGTTTTTCCCAGCACCTTAATGTTTATACTACCAATACCAGGACTAGAATGCCAAATACACTAAAAGCTGGACACAGTAAGCATTTACTAATACCATATTATACACAATTTCCATTCTCCTTGTATTTTTCCTCTTCACGTAGTTTTGCTGTATATGATTTCTTGGAAGGGCTAATATAATTGGCCCCAACTTAGTTCATTTTGCCCTTGTCCCCATAACTATTCAGCCTCAACATTTTCTTACTTCACTCCATTGCAATCCTTTATTTAATACAGCATTTATTAAGAATCTAAATGCCTTTAAAATTATGCTCGTATTTTTATTTTGAGTTGTTTTGACTTTGTGTTTTGGCTAAAAAGGTATATGAACTTTGAGTTGGCTGCCCCAACTCTGTTTTTATCATAAGCTCTATTATTTTTACGTGTGGTTTTGTAGAAAACGCAAGATTGCTTATAGGAATGAATATAGTACATTATAGTAGAAATGCCTGTTTTCTTGCAACTTAGATTGCATATATTTTATGAATAGAAGAATGTCAACAACAAAATTGACAATGGGCCTCTTTGAGAATTTGCCATGTGGTGGCAGTTTCCTGACCTTTTATCCTTTATATGCCAGGGTGCTTTAGCGTTCCCAAATGGTGTTCATATGTAGAATTTTATGTCAGTCCTTGAACAATACTACAAGATCATTATTAACATTTCTACTTGAAAGACTTGGAAATCAAGGCTCAGGGGAGACAAATATTTTGCCTAAGGTAGATTGGTGACAAAATTCTGGCTATAATTAGTTATTCTATCCAAATAAACATATTCGAGCATCTATTTTACTTAGGGCATTGGGGATACAAAGGTAACTGAAAGGAAACTCAATCCTCATCCAACCAATTCCTTCTCCTCTTCCTCCCATTGATGCGACACTTCAGCTTGGACTGGGCAGGGCTAGACAATCTCAAACGCATAGAGGCATCTGCATTGCTAGTTTCCTAGAAGAGCTGGAAGCTGAGTATCCTGACTGCTCTGCTTGGGGATATGGGACCTGGCCAAGTGGCCCCAGCCTGTTGCTGACTGGAAGTCTGTCACTTGGCTCTGCTCCCTCGCCAGATTGTATTATAGCCTCTACCCCTGACACTGTCTCAACCAGTGGAAACACAGCTGCAAGAGCTACAGAAGGCCTCTTGCTTCTAATCTTTCTGATTTGTATGATCTATAATTACACCCCAGGGACACACAATGCAGATGGTTCATCACTGCTTTTCATGTGCTTCATAGTGTGAGACAGTGGACTGGGAACTTGAATCAGAGCCAGAAAATTATTTCCTGCCCTGAGTTTGGTCACTTAAACTATCCACAGTATATTAGGTAAAATATTTCAACTGCTTGGGCATCCATGTTCTCATCATTTGAAGACACTGTCTCATTAGGTGGTTCAATAGGGACTTTTCCAGCTATAGCCTTCTGAGATTTCTCAATGACACACCACGTTTGTATTGGGTGATCAAAAGAGGGCTGCAAGGACCCAGGTCAAACAGGCTTTAAAGTAAGTGAGGTCTCTCAATGGTGCCCCCACTTTCCTGACATCCTTCTGAATCTTAGATAAGCCTCAGAGCTAGGTCCTATGGAATGACCAAAATTGTAGCACCAGATTTGTCTGAGGTATTTAATCATTTTATTTTTTAAACAGAGTCATGTTCTGCTGCCCAGGCTGGAGTGAGGTGGTACAATCTCGGCTCACTGCAACCTCTGCCTCCTGGGTTCAAGCAATTCTCCTGCCTCAGCCTCCCGAGTAGCTGAAAATACAGGCATGCACCACCATGCCTGGCTAATTTTTGTATTTTTCAGTAGAGATGGGGTTTTGCTCTGTTGGCCAGGCTGGTCCCAAACTCCTGGCCTTAAATGATTCACTTGCCTCAGTCTCCCAAAGTGCTGGAATTACAGGCATGAGCCACGGCGCCTGGCCAAATCATTTTAAATGGTGATGATTATGTCCAATAAGTCCATCTTATTCCTTCTGGCACCTCAACCTTTTTCTGCCTTGGATAAATGGAGGTCCTCTAAGTATTAAGATTTCTTCTAGTTGTAGTTTTTGTCCCGTGATCCTGCTGCAGGCAGAACCCACAACCAGTTAAATGTTTATTTACTTGGTCAATGTTTAGCCTGTGGTTGGCTTTTAAATATCCCAATAGAGACTGGGAAAGCAGTGCAGAGAGTACTAAAATACAGTTAAAGGAAAAGAAAGAATTGGAAACTAAGAGAAAACAAGGAAAAAAGAAGGGGACAGTGCTTTCAGCATTTCTTTTTAACTTCTCTCCACATGCTTAGAAAACAGAATTGGCTTTTGTATGTCTGCAGTAGCTTTACAAAGAAATTAAACATATTATCAACACTTGTCAATTTATTTTACAAGTATACATAATATCATTAGCACACTCTGGTGATAGTATGTCAGATATTTAAAGAGCTCTAGCTTGAAAAAAATGGGCCTTACTTTACGAGTGCCATATTGGTTTTATGTTCTCATACTTTATGGCCCGTGACCTAATTTTCTTCAGCCCTGATCATGCTTTGTTTCATGATCTGTTAAAATATATATAGTAATCAAAAATATATATAGTAATCATTAAATAAAATACAAATTACTTATCAAAAGAATTAAACGTAAAAAGTACATTTGAATATGTACATGAATGACCCACATTTTAATATCTATCCTTATTTCTGTTTCCTTTTGTCTCTCATTAAAGATAAAATCGCTGAGAAGATTGTTGTCTTTTTTTTTTTTTTTTTTTTAGACGGAGTCTAACTCTGGCCGGAGTGCAGTGGTGTGATCCTAGCCTACTGTGACCTCTGCCTCCCAGGTTCAAGTGATTCTCCTGCCTCAGCCTCCCAAGTAGCTAGGATTACAGACATGCACTACCACGCCCCACTAATTTTTGTACTTTTAGTAGAGGTGGGGTTTCACCACATTGGTCAGGCTGGTCTTGAATTCCTGACCTCAAGTGCTCCACCCGCCTCGGCCTCCCAAAGTGCTGGGATTATAAGAATGAGCCACCATGCCTGGCCAGATTGCTCTCTCTTAATGGGCTGATAAGTAACCAAGTAAAATATATTGTACTTTTACCCAGTGCTAGAGGCAGGAAGCCCATGCTGCAGAATGCCCAATTACACATTCCTCTATTAGCCACCAAAGATAAGATACTTTAAAATTTGTATTACATTATTTAAATGGAAAAACTAAAGACAGAAGATCCTTTAAAAAGCAAACTAGATAAATAGTACATGAGAATTCTGTGTATTGTTTGTTACAACTGCATGTAAACCTGTAATTACCTCAAAATGAAAAGTTTAATTTTTAAACAAAGCCCATTATTATGTGATTAAGGTGGATAATTGAGCTGCTTATTTTTATTATAGTAAAATATACATACAAGAAAACATATCACTTTAAAATTGTAATTCAGTGACATTAAGTACATTCACAAGGTTCTACAATATTGTGCACCAGTGTCTAGTTTCAGAACTTTCGTTACTACATCAAATGGAAATTCTATATCTGTTAAGTAATCACTCCTATTCCTCCCTTCCCTCTGCTCCTGGGAACCACAGATCTGCTTTCTGTTCCTATTATTATGCCACTTTTAATAATATTTCATATAAATGAAATCAGACAATAAAATAGTGTTTTGCATCTGGCTTCTTTCACTTAGTGTGATTTTTTTCAAGATTCATTCCTTGTGTAGTATGTATCGGTATAGGCACACCTTGTTTTATTGCACTTCACTTTATTGTGCTTCATAGATACTACATTTTTCACAAATTGAAGGTTTGTGGCAACTCTTGGCTGAACAAGTCTATGAGGACTGTTTTTCTAACAGTAAGTGCTCATTTCGTGTCTCTATGTCACATTTTGGCAATTCTCGAAATCTCACCATTTTTCCTTATTATTATATGTGTTATGGTGACTTGTGCTAAGTGGTCTTTGATTATAATTACTATTGTGATTGACTTGGGGATGCCAGGAACTGTACCTATATAAGATGGCAAACTTGATAAGTGTGTGTGTGCTGACAGCTCCACTGACCAGCTGTTTCCTTCTCTCTCTCTCCCTTTTCTTGGACCTCCCTATTGCCTGAGACACAAAAGTATTGAAATGGTCTAAAATAACCTTAAAATGGCCTCTAAGTGTTCAAGTGAAAGGAAGTCATACATCTCTCACTTTAAATCAAAAGCTAGAAATGACTGCGCTTAGTGAGGAAAGCATATTGAAAGCCAAGATAGGCCAAATCTAGGCCTCTTGCTCCAGTTAGCTAAGTTGTGAATTAAAGAAAAAGTTCTTGAAGAAAATTAAGCACTACTCCAGTGAGATCTCTCATGAATGATCAGAAAGCAAAGCAGCCTTACTGCTGAAATGTAGAAAGTTGAATAGTCTGGGAAAATCAAACCAGTCACAACAGTCCCTTAAGCCAAAGCCTAATGCAAAGCGAGATCCTAACTCTCTTCAATTCTATGAAGGCTGAGAGAGTGGTAGAAGCTGAAGAAGAAAAGTTGGAAGCTAGCAGAGGTTGATTCATGAGGTTTAAAGAAATAAGCCATCTTCATAACATAAAAGTATAAGGTGAAGCAGTAAATGCTGATGCAGCAAGTTATTCAGAAGATCTAGCTAAGATAATTGGGGAAAGTGGCCACATTAAACAACAGATTTTCAGTGTAAATGAAACAGCCTTCTAGTGGAAGAAGATGCCATCTAGGACTTTCATAGCTAGAGAGAAGTCAGTCTGGATTCAAAGCTTCAAAGGACAGGCTAACTCTCGGGCTAGGGGCTAATGTAGCTGGTAACTTTAAGTTAAAGCCAATGCTTATTCCACAAATCCTAGGGCCCCTAAGCCCTATGTTGAATCTACTCTACCTGTGCTCTGTAAATGGAACAACAAAACCTGGATGATAGCACATCTGTTTACAGCATGGTTAACTGCATATTCTAAGCCCATTGTTGAGATTTACTGCTCAGAAGAAAAAGATGCCTTTCAAAATATTACTGCTCATTGGTGATATGCCCATCACCCAAGAACTCCAATGGAGATGTACAGAGAGATAAATGTTGTTTCAATGACTTCTGATACAACATTCATTCTGCACCCCATGTATCAAAAAGTAATTTTGAATTTTGTATCTTATTGTTTAAGAAATACATTTCATAAGACTATAGCTGTCATAGATAGTGATTCCTCTGATGGATCTAGGCAAAGTAAATTGAAAATTTTCTGGAAAGGATTTATCATTATAGTTGCCATTAAGAACATTTTTTTGGTTTATGGGAGGAAGTCAAAATATCAACATTAACAGGAGTTTAGAAGAAACTGATTTCCAACCCTCATGGATGACTTAAAGGAGTTCAGGACTTCAGTGGAGATAGTAACTGCAGATATAGTGGGAATAGCAAGAGAACTGGAATTAGAAATAGAGCCTGAAAATGTGACTGAATCGCTGAGATCTCATGATAAAACTTTAGTGGACAAGTTGCTTCTCATGGGTGAGCAGAGAAAGTGGTTTCTTAAGATGAAATCAACTCCTGGTGAAGATGCTGTCAACATTGTTAAAATGACAACAAAGAATTTAGAATATTCCATAAACTTAGTTCATAAACAATGGCAGGATTTGAGGATCGACTCTAATTTTTGAAAGAAGTTTTACTGTGGGTAAAACGTGATTTAAAAGATGCTCAACAGCATTAATCATTAGGTATTTGACCATGGGTAAAATTTCATGCTACAGAGAAATCTTTTGCAAAATGAAGAGTCAATTGATGTGGCAAACTTCTTAGTTATTTTATTCTAAGAAATTGCCAGAGCCACCCCAACCTTCAGCAACCACCACCCTGACCAGTCAGCAACCATCATCATAGAGGCAAACCTTCCACCTACAAAAATATTATGATTCACTGAAGGCTCAGATGATTGTTAGCACTTTTAATCAATAAAGTATTTTAAAACTAAGGTATGCATATTGTTTTAGTACAAATAATGCTTTGTGCACTTAACAGATTACATTATAATTTAAACATAACTTTTATATGCACTGGAAAACCAAAAAAATTGCATCACTTGCTTTATTGCAGTGGTCTGGAACTAAACCCACAGTAACTCTGCGGTGTGCCTGTGCTTCATTCCTTTTTATAGCTGAATGATATTCTATTGTATGGATATACCACATTTCATTTATCCATTTAGTAGTTGATGGACATTTGGGTTGTTTCCACCTTTTTGGCTACTGTGCATAGTACTTCTATGAACAATTGTGAACAAGTTTTCTGTGAACACATGTTTTCGATTGTTTGGGGGTAATATACTTACAAGTAGAATTGTTGACTTACGGGGTAACTCTGTGTGTAACTTTTTGAGGTACTGCCAAACTGTTTTCCATGGCAACATTACATTCCCACCAACAATGTATGAGAATTCCACTGACTACACAACCTTGTCATACTTATTTTCTGTTTGTATTTTTTTTTATTATAGCCATTCTACTGGGTATGAAGTGGTAACCCACTGGGGTTTCAATTTACCTTTTGCTAATAATTAATGCTGTTTAGCATCTTTTTATGCACTTACTGGCCATTTATGTAACTGACTTGGAGAAATGTCTATTAAAATCCTTTACTCTTTTTTAAATTGGGTTGCTTGCCTTTCTGTTGTTGAGTTTCTTCTTATTTTAAAAGAAATCAGACCCAAGAGGACCTTAGTTGCATGGGAAATATTCTAGGTCTGGGTAATAGTTACATAGATATGTTCACTTTGTGATAATTTGTGCCCTTACATATTTGTCAAAAATGAGCATGTATTTTCTTTTCTGAATGTTTGAGTTTCCTAGAGCTGCTGTACCAAATTATTACAAATGTAGTGACTTAAAACAATATAAATTTATTCTCTCACAATTCCAGCGTGGCCAGAAGTCCAAAACCAACATGTTGGCAGAGCCATACTCCCTCTGCAAGCTCTCCCTCTATGGGAGAATCATTCCCTGCCTCTTCCAGTTTCTGGTGGTTCCTGGCAGTCCTTAGCATTCCATGGCTTCTTGACACTTGACACTAATCTCTAACTTTGTCTTTTCCATGGTCGTCTTTCTCCTTTGTGTTTCTGGTTTCTGTATGTAGGTGTCTTAAATCTCCCTCTCCTTTCTCTTATAAGGTTACCAGTCACTGAATTTTGGGCCCACCCTAAAAAACAGGATGATCTCATTTAGAGATCCTTAACTTAAATACTTCTGCAAATAAAGTATTTCCAAATAAGGTCACATTTACAGATATGGGGGATTAGGACTTAGACATCTTTTGTGTGGGGGAACATAATTCAGCCCACTATAATGAACATATGTTAACCTTTAGCTTTTAAAAAAAATGGCTTTAAAAAACAAAATGGAAAACAATTTCACTGGTCTTGCACGGTGGCTCATGCCTGTAACCCTAGCACTTTGGGAGGCCGAGGTGTATAGATAGCTTCAGGCCAGGAGTTTAAGGTCAGTTGGCCGACGTGGTAAAACCCATCTCTACCAACAAAAAAAAAAAAAAAAAAAAAAGAAAAAAGAAAAAGATAAGAAAAAAGAAAAGTATTTTAGAAAAATGTGGTAATCTGGGTTTCGGAGTCAAAATATTTGTAGGTTGGGGAGTAAAAAAAAAAATTCAAGTGATGCTCACCACCATAAAAGTTAGAAATTCTTAATTTTTGAAAAATGATCTCACTATTTTAAAAGCACAGTTAGATGGGAAAGGAACTTCTATGAAAAGGCTTTCAAAGGATATTTATCTGTTGTGGGTGTTTTTTTTTTTTTTTTCATTTTTTGTGAGGAAGCTAATGAAAACAGTTCAATACTCATGTATATAGAGAATATCTTTCAAGACATTAAGGAACATATTTCTTAGTATTGCCAGATACAGAGAGCTCTATTAAGATTTCCAGAAGGCATATTTTTTTGATGTGTTCACACTGTTACCCATGGTACATTCCTGGTTTTTTGTTTTTGCTTCTGTCCTTAAGTGTTCAATAATATTGGTATTTGGTCTTTTGAACATTGTGATCCTTACCTTTGGACTTGTTAACAACTGGCTGAGAATTCAAGTCATAAAAGAAATATTATACTTAATATTGAGCTTCAGCACCTTTATATTTTAATATGACATGTGGCTGATCAACCTTGTTGGGTCTCATTTCATGTATCAGTTAAATAAACATATGAATGAAGTGATCTTTTCCTCCCAACAGTGATATTTGATTTAATATAATAAAAGTTATTTGAGGCTGGGCACGGTGACTCACGCCTATAATCCCAGCACTTTGAGAGGCAGAGGTGGGCAAATCATGAGGTCAGGAGATCAAGACCATCCTGGCCAACATGGTAAAACTCCGTCTCTACTAAAAATTCAAAAATTAGCTAGGTATGGTGGCATGCACCCGTAGTCCCAGCTACTGGGGAGGCTAAGGCAGGAGAATTGCTTAACCCAGGAGGCAGAGATTGCAGTGAGCCGAGATCGTGCCATTGCACTCCAGCCTGGACGACAGTGTGAGACTCCGTCTCAAAAAAAAAAAAAAAAAGTTACTTGAGTCTCTAAACATAAAAAAGCTGGTAGGGTATAGCAGCCCTGTGAAAGCAGTTTCAGTATCAGAACACGCGAATTTAAAACTTTGGACAATGGCCTTATTCAGAAGACTAAAAGCCTAGAAGCCTACTCTCTAGACCATAGGGCTATTCTGGAAGCATGTCTTTTTTCTTTTTTTCTCTTATTTTTTTCTTTTTTGGATAATATTATCTGTTAAGAAATAGATGATGAGGCTTTCAGTACATTCTAAAACTATTCCCATTACAAAACTTGTTTCAAAGATAAACTTTGAAAATTTTCATATGTAGGATTGTAAGAATGTTTTGAATAAATCCTAATTATTTCACCAGAGAGTATACCCTAAAAGAATTTTTTTTGCCTTTATTTGACAGGTGTTTTTTTAAAAAATAACTTAGTCATTTTTAAGTTGATTGTAGTTCATCCAGAAAGTCACTCCATGTTGGTAAAAGGTTAAAAATTAAGAGGGTCCAATTTTTGAAAATTTTCACAAAGCTTTTTTTATACTTTTACATTAGTCAAAGGCCAAGTATTTCATAAAGTGTTGATGTAAATTGTGTCACTGATCTTTGATCATAATGTGGAATAGTAGTTGCACTTAAGATATGAAGGAAAAATATGTTACAGGGTTTGGCTTTGAAATAACTGACATACAGCAGAAGCACTCACCCTAACATATTTTCCATCTAAACTCCAGGCAGGGCTGTCAGTTTGTGGAAAGGCAAACTAGTGCCTCCTTCAGCTCTACACTCCTAATAAGACCATCCTGACACAAAGTGGCAATTATTCTTTTATGACATCACCACCATCTTGCCCTTATTTTTATGTGCATAATGGAAAATTTCAACTTTAAATCTGAACTAGCCGTGAAAGTCATTGTGAGCTCTGTGTAATGCTTTCATCCTGTTATATTTTTACTTTCTGGTAGTGAAACTTTTTTTTTCCTTGAGACAGAGTCGCGCTCTGTCACTCAAGCTGGAGTGCAATGGCATGATCTCAGCTCACTGCAACCTCTGCCTCCCGGGTTCAAGCAATTCTCCTGACTCTACCTCCCAAGTAGCTGGGATTACAGATGTGCACCACCACACCTGGCTAATTTTTGTATTTTTAGTAGAGATGGGGTTTCACCATGTTGGCCAGGCTGGTCTCAAACTCCTGACCTCAAGTGATCTGCCCACCTCAGCCTCCCAAAGTGCTGGGATTATAGGCTGAACCACCTCACCCAGCCGGAAGGTCACACTTTTAAATGATACACAGAGGGTTCCCCAAACTAAGTCTCGAGATACTTGTTTCTTATGACTTTTAGATACCGTAGACCTCTTCAGTGATTAAATAGGAAAGAAAAAAGAAAAAAAGTTCTAGAATTTTTAGGATTCATAAAGTCAGCATCACAATAACAGTAATCACTTATGGCTTCTAAGAATTTTTTTCTTAACCTTATAAATTAGGTAATTTAATTATACTTTAAATAAATCTCACAAGTGACTACAAATTCTTTGAGCTCAGGGACTATATATATATATATATATATATATATTTTACCTTTTAATCCCTTAAAGATCTTTTACCTTTTCACATGGTGGACTTTTATTAATGTCTGCCTAATAAATATAACATATTCATAATATAGTCATGTCTATATATTTGTTTACATATTTGTTATCTACATACAGAGTAGGCTCAGTCTTTCTCTTTTACTCTCTGTCCTTTTTATTTATTTATTTATTTACTTTAAAAAGATGGGGTTTCACCATAATGGCCAGGCTGGTCTTGAATTCCTGACCTCAGGTGATCCACCCACCTCGGCCTCCCAAAGTGCTAGGATTACAGGCGTTAGCCACCGCGCCCGGCCTACTCTCTGTCCTTTTAAGAATTTTAAGAGGTTTTTGGGGAAAATAAAGTAAGAAGAAAACAGTGAGTCATGTCTTTGTAGCCATCTAGTTTCTTAGCTATGTTGCCTCATTCTTCCTCCTCATTCTTCTCCCAGCCATGGTGGAAAAGTGAAGTTGTCTGGGGACTCATTACTGGACTAAATCTCAGTTCCCTTCTGTACTTTAGGACTCTCTCCTTTCTTCATCTTGATTTCACTAGGTCACACTGTAACCCTGCTTCCTGGTGAGAATCAGACCCATGTGAGCTCTTGAACCTCCTGTTCCATGGGTCTCTCCACCAAGACAAGCACCTACTGCAGGCTTCCGGTACTGATCAGAGAGTTCAATACTCTGATTGGTCCCCGTAGAATTAATCAACTGTGGCCAAGAGTGTGGGAAACTAGATGGCTCATTCAGATATGATGCTCATTCCTGGACTTGTCAGCTGTGGCCTGGGTGGCAGAGTCATTTAAAAATATTGCAGCATCTTCAGAAATATTTGGTTGAGGTAGAATAGATGCCAGTAAAGGTAGTTGTTGGTTTCTGATGAAATGGAAGGGTCAAATTAAATAATAGCTGAGGCGTCTTATCCCTTCCAGCCATAAGATTCTATTATTTATTGCTAAAAGAATCATATTAGGAGGTCATAAATAATTCCATGCAAGTTCTAATCTCAATATTTTCTTATACCTATGGCCAAATACATCTCTCTTGCAAGAATTATATAGCCAAATATTACATATACTATGTTAGAATAAAGAATGAACACAATCACCAGAAACTTGGGAGAAGATTTAAATACTGAAAAATATTCTAAGTATTAAAAAGATCCTTTTCATTCTGGCAGAAATATCTAAATCCGTGTGTGTGTGTGTGTGTGTGTGTGTGTGTGTTTTCTGGTGCTATTCTCAAAAGAGTTAAGTGGGTTTTCTTCTTGGTAGGGTTTTTTCAGTAATTTTTGTTTGTTTTATTTTGATAAACCATCAAAAGCTTTGAAATTGGTCAAAGAACATGTTTCATGCCTGTAATCCTAGCACTTTGGGAGGCCAAGGTACGTGGATTATTTCAGGTCAGGAGTTCAAGACCAGCAAGGCCAACATGGTGAAACCCTATCTCTATTAAAAATGCAAAAATTAGCTGGGTGTGGTGGTGCACACTTGTCATCCAAGCTACTTGAAAGGCCGACATGGAAGGATCACTTGAACTAGGGAGATGGTGGCTGCAGTGAGCCAAGATAGTGAGACTATGCTCCAGCCTGGGTGACAGACCGAGACTCCGTCTCAGAAAGAAAAAAAGCTTTGAAATTGGCCTTTACTTGTGTGTAGTACACATTAAAAGACCATCTTTGAAAAGACAGTAAAATAGACTTTTACTATGAAAAGCTATCTAGAACCCTCAGTATACTGACTATTGCCTCATAAAGAGTACATCCAAGCCTAATGCAACTTAATTGTTCACACAGTTTTGTAAGATGCCCTTTTTCTATTACTCTACAGGTCTTAAAATAACTCCTCATAATATTATATGATTGTATTATGTGTTCCATAAAACATTATGACAATATATTTTCTGGAAGAATGTTTCTTAGTGAACACGTATAACCTAGAAATTTTACCTTTCTCGTAAATTATTCCATCTGATTTTACTACCTTGCTCTTGCTAGACTTAAGAGTTTTCTGAAAGCTTATTCAGTGTCAACTAATGTTACTTTTCCTGGGCCATTTTTGTTGGTATTGAGGTTTTTCTTTATGCAATCATAAAGTTATAATTTAGAGCAAGGTTATTTTGTTGCAAGAGTCTAGGAGTACTATTTTTAAAGCAAGTTGAAGTTGTTCTGAGAAATGTTTATCTAAATTAAAATGTAACTTAACTACAATGTGGCCATTTAAAAGGGAGGTATTTTAGCTTTGTAAAAAGAAAACCAATGGCTGGATAAGGTAGTATAGAATTGCATACTTACATGAGATTATAATTAGACTCAATATGACACATTATAGAAAAAGAATATTCATATGTATATTCATTCATTCAACAAACTTTATTAAACACATCATCTACCAATGAATCTATGAAGATCAGGTTCTTTATCAATATAGAACAGTGTACAATAACACGTAACATGAGAGAGTCCATGTGAAGGCAGTGCATTGCTGGTGTGGTGTCTCCGTTGTCAGCATAACCCTGTGCTACTTTTGTCTTTCTACTCCAGCACCCAGCACATCACTTCCATTCAAGTTCACTTCATAGTCCAACATGGCAATTAAAGCCTGTCTTAGTCAGTTACCATAGCAGAATACCACATATTGGGTGGCTTTAAACAACAGAAATGTATTCTCCCACTGCTCTGGAACCTAGAAGGCCAACACCAAGGTGCTTTCAGGTTGGTTTTTGATGAGGCTTCTTTTCCTGTCCTGTAGATGGCCATCTTCTTGCTGTATCTTCACATGGCCTTTTCTCTGTGTATGTGGTGGAGACAGAGAGAGAGAGAGAGAAGGAAAGAAGAAAGAAAGAAAAAAGAAAGAAAGAAAGAAAGAGAGAGAGAGAAAGGAGGAAGGGAGAGAGGGAGAGAGGAAGGGAAAGGAGGAGGGAAAGGAGGAAGAAAGGAAGGAAGGAAAGAAAAAAGGAAGAGAGGAAGGGAGGAAGGAAGGGAGGAAGGAAGGGAGGAATGAAGGAAGGAAGGAGTGAGGGAGGGAGAGAGGGAGGGAGGGAAGGAGATCTGTTATCTCTTTCTTTTATTATAAGGACCACAGTTCTATCAGATTAGGGCTCCACTGGTTATGATTTCATTTAACTGTAATTACCTCCCTAAAGGCCCTATTTCCAAATGCTGTCTCTTTAGGGGTTAGGGCTTCAACATATGAATCTCAGGGGATACAATTCACTCTACTGAGTGAACTCTTAACTATAATTGAGAGAAGGACAAAGAAGAAAGGTAGAAGAAGGATAAAAGAGGAAGTAGAAGGACATAAAAGGCATTCTTAGTTGAATCAGTTCTGCATCAGGGATTTCAGGGATATCCCATAAAATACATACTTTTGTTTCTGGCCAGTATTGAGTCATACAGCTATGTGTATCTACAAGTCGTCTTCTAGCTATGTGTAGTGCTGCCCCAAATAAAGATTTTATTACTAATGAAAAAAATAAATATTAGGTATTAACAAGCCTTCTTAATTATATCTAGAAATTGTGCTAGGCATTGAGGGCAAGAATATAAGTTCTTATCTTGAAGTACTTTAAGGACTTCTCAGTCTAGCAGGACACTAGTGTATATAAACCAGTTACTTTTAATATAAAGTGATACATCCTACAGGATAAGTGTGTAAAAGTTTTGCAGACACAGAGGAAGAATGATTATCAGTGTGGGGAGTTGGGGAGAGTGACCTTGAGGTAGCCTTTGACAAATGAATGAGAGTTCACCAGGATAAGAATTGAAGAAAGGTATTTCCAGAAATGGGGAAAACTGTAGCCGAGTTTCAGTTGAGAATGCGAGATGTTTCAGAGAATTGCACATATTAAAGGGTAGGCATAACTTGACATTCTGAGCCAGAGTAGTAATGAGATTGGAAAGGTCAAATGAGCCTTCTTTTAATGGGTCTAAAATGCATTTAAAAAGTGAGACAGCATTTATTGGGTGATGAGTTTATACACGTGTGTGTGTATGTGTGTGTGTGTATTTTGATATAAGAAACTCTTCTGAGGAAATAGGTTATTAGATTCTATTGATGTCTCAAGGTGTTGTTTTTGTTGTTGTTTTTGGTTTGGTTGTTCTAATTTCTGTCCTTTTAAAGATTCAAATAATAAAAGCAAAGAGTTGCAAGAATACATGGAATGGTGAGAAATGATTGATATTAGAAAGCTTTATAAAACTTCAAGACATAAGGAAAATTGTCCAATGCACATTCTCATTTATCTGCATTTATCTTTCTATATCCTGTTGAACTTTGTTGGTAATTGTAGAAACTCCTTGGTGTTTCTTTCTTCCATCTTTATATTTTCTCGATATAATTAGAAATAGATGTTCAGTCTACCTCTTGCATGCTGACCAATCCTAAATTATGTGATGATCTATTTATTTTGCATCTTCCCTGAGTGCTTAATGTTCATGAACTAGAAATGGCCAGTAGAAAGTCAGTAAGTGTCACTTAATTTACTTTAATATTTATTAAATTTCTCCCAGAGTAAGGAATTATGAGTTCCTGGAGCAGCACATGTGTCTCTTTCTTAAAGTAAATTTCATTCCATGGTGAGGATTATTTGCACGTCTCTGAAGAGGCTATGGTCCATCCAGACTAAATAGCCCAAAGCTAATACATGAAATAAGAAAGTGGACTGTGGATGAGTCCTGAAAAAGATTATGAAAAGAGGAAGGAACTAGTGAAAACTCTAGCAAGTCAGTATCTTTCCTGGTCAGTACATTTGTGTAAGCAAATTGAACTTTAACTAATCAGAGTGCCAATTTGATTTCCAAAATCTTTTTTCTTCTTTTTTTCTTTCCTTTTTTTTTTTTTTGCCCTTGGGAGCTGAGTCTCAGTGATGTACACAAGAATATAAATGTGAGATGACAACTCCCATAACAAATCATCCTTGGCCAGATTTCCGCCATTTGGTTGTGCACCTCACCTGCCTCTGAAGTTAGCACATCTCTACCTTTTCCTACTTGTGCCTTCTCAGATCTGCTGCTGCCAGCCCATTCCTTGTTCTCAATGTAGCTGAAAGTATTAAGATTTTAGAGAATAGGAAATGGATAAAGATAATAAAGATCATTCAATCAAGCTCTTCTATTTTGTGCCTCTTTGCTTCTCTAAGAAGCAAGAATGGCACTGTGATTTCATTGTTGAAATAGTTAATAGGGGAAATTTTTAATAAAAAGTCTTAGAGAATATCCTGTTAATACATCTTCAAATGTATAATAATAATTATTAGGGGAAATTTTAAAGGCATTTTTTATCATGAAATACTTCAAGCAAACAAGAATATTATGAGGAATGATATATCAAATACCAATGTGCCCTCTACCCAGCTTTGCAAAATCTAAACATTTTTCTATAATTGTTTATTTTTCATAAGAAATAAAACTTTATTAGGATTTTTGAGGAAGTCCAATAAAGAACAAACCTCTTCCTCACTTGAAGTCAGAACCAATTGGGAAATGACAAAGAATCAGACCGATGAATCGGCATGGCTGATGAATGAAATTCACACTACCTAATCCCAGATGAGGCTATCTACACTCTAGCACCAGCTAAGAGCCTAACACTGGACAAACAAAGCGAAGCATTTTCTTTCCGTAGGCAGGCTCACTTCTAAAAGAAAATGAGAGAGAGGATGGGGCTCCCCATACAGTGTCTCCTTCCAGACTCACCAATCAGTTAAGTGTGAAAGAAGGGCGGGTTGAGAAACAGCCTAGAAGTATTACAGCTGGTGAAGCACTCACTATATGAAAGGAAACGTCAGAAGTGGAAAGTCAGCATTTCTCTCTGAAAATATATAAAGTTAAAGCCATATTTTTATTTCCTTTTAGACCCTATTTTTTTCTCCCCCTTCCTTTATGCAGACGTAGACTCTACCCTGAATTTTAAGATCCTTATATATAACAAGTACTTAGTCACAAGTGTTATGATGCTAAGTATCAGAATGCTTCCATTTAAGGGAAATATTGGCTGCTGGTTCTTGGGGATATCGACGATAACATCTGTATTTACTTCAGTTTCAAGATACTCTTGTGGACTGATGGAAAGAATGTAAAAGATGATGCTACTAGATAGGAATAGAGTTTGGATCCAAGGATGTTACCACCCAACTAATGTTCTAAGTGCTGAAAGATCATCCTGGTCCTAGCAACAGCAATTATAACTAAGAAAACAAAGTTTAGAGTTATCTCAAAACAGAAAAGAAAGCATCAAAAAGTTATCTCTTTTCTCTGAAACAAAAACAAGCATTCTAGTGAATGCTTGCCTTCTGAAATATTTCAACATTCCAGGCTACTGAGGCTTTTCTTCATTTTTTATAAACAAACTTTAATGTCCTTTAAAATGCTTTCTGATTTATTTTCTAAGTGTTTTTGAGTAAATAACAGGTTACATTCATTTGGCTTATTTTCTCTTCATAAACTGGATAAGTTTTTAGTTGAGCAGAGGAACCAAAAACCTTCTGAATGAAGGAAATATTTGGTAGTGAAGGATATAATGGAAAATTGCTATAATAAGTAGCTAGGAAGTAGCTAGGAAGGGAGAGAAATTATACAGAATCATTTTAGTTTAAGAGGCAGTATATGATTAGGGGCAGTACTGAGATATTGAGAAAAATAGCCTATTATATACCATAGGAAAATCAATAATGGTATCTCTGGAATATGGAATTGCTAGTTAAAGCTACTAGGTGATTCTAGGATGGATAATTTTTTTTTTTTATAGATTTTTAGGTTTGGTTGACGTACACTGTCAGAGTGTGCATAGCATTTCATTTTACTAGCTTCATGAAGGCCTTAGTTTATTAATGTTAATGATTGACCACTTGTGTGTTAAACCAGAAAGTATTTAGATAGTCGAATTCCATCAAAAAATAAATGTTATGAATCCGTATACTTTGCCTCCTATTTCTGAGAAATATGGCGTATTAAAAAAAAGGTCAAGGAAAACTATTTAAACACTTTTTTAAGGCCCACAGCAAAATAAAACATAGGTAGACCTCATTTTATGTTTTGATTATGTCCTGAAAACTGTGTATAAAAGTTTAAACATTTGTAGAAGTCTAGGCATGCTCCATTTTTGAAAGAATGTGGTAGATGACTTAAAATGCTAGTAATTATTTTCCAGTCTAAATAATCACAACATTGAGTCAGGGTGTAGTGACTCATGCCTGTAATCCTAGCACTTCGGGAGGCCAGGGCAGGCAGATCTCTTGAGCCCAGGAGTTCAAAACCAGTCTGGGCAACATGACGAGCACTTTTGTATTTTTCTGTATAAAAAAATATGAAAATTAGTCAGGCATGGTGGCATGTGCTGCGATCTTAGCTACTTTGGAGGCTGAGGTAAAAGAATTCACTTGAGGCGGGGAGGTCAAGGCTGCAGTGAGCCATGATTGCACCACTGTATCCTAGCCTGGGTAACTGAGTGAGACTCTGTCTCAGAAAAAAAAAAAAAGTCACAACATAATTTAATAGATTTTTTCATATGTTGTAGTTTCACTAAGTGAAGAATACCTGTTATAGGTTATAGGTGATACCATAATGCGTATGAATGATCATATTTCTAAAAAACTTTATGCTTTGACTCCTAAATGTCAATAATCTAAATAAATGCTTTGAGGTATATTTGAAAATGTTATTTTTTTTTCATTTATTTCTATTTTATTTTTATTTACATCTAAGGGTTTTCACTAAACAATTTTAGCTTCAAATTCCAAATTGTACTATTAGGGAAAGGGAGAACAGCATTTGGCTCTTCTTATACTCTTTGGACATTAGGTAACTGGGTACTGTTTTTTGCACATTTTTAGGATGTTGTTGGTTCAATCTCAGAGTCAAGTCTTAACCACCTATCCTATGTACTCTGTCCACGGACGTCTTAAAAGAAAGAACCTGAATAAAAAGTTGTACCTTTATTAACAGGTTCTTTTAAATGAATTTTATTAATTTACATATAATTTCTTCTCAGTAAGATATATGAGCTGGCAACACATTGCCAGTCCTAAGGTTATTTTTATTAGTATGTGCAACAGGTAGTTTCATAGGTCAGGAAAGCAGAAATAGTATACAAGGTTAAAGACATGATTTCCAATTATCTAATTTCCACTGGCATTATTAACCATATACATGAACAAAAAAGAAGTAGGATAACTCCCTGTCCCAAGGTGAAGCAAAGAAAGTAAGTGAAGTAGTAACTGTGTCTCCTGTTTAACCCTCACACTTGGACATGTGTACACCTTCAAAAGCTCACATCCAAGTAATCCAGAAAAATTAGCCTGTTACATAGTATAGGAGACTCCACAATGGACTCTCTGAGTGTCTGGAATGTGCAATTGCCAGTTAAGTCTAGCAGGTAATTTAAAAATCATTTATTTTATAGTATATACTACCTCTTTGCTTTACTGACCCTCAGAAATACCTGCTGTGTATACTAACAAAAATCTCTTTTTAACTGGCCATGTCTTACTGAGAAAAATTATATGTAAATTATTAAAATTTATTGGAAAGATTCCACTAATAAAGGTACCACTTTTATGCAGATTCTTATACATGTGAAGGCTTCCAATATCATATTTCTGGGTAAATACTTGAATAGGATGCCACCCTGCCTTGTTTTGAAGTGTAATCTGCCTTTCTGTATGCAACACTCCACACTGTGTAGTCATGGAAATTAGTGAGTTCAGCGCTCAGGGCAGCTGGAGAACAGAGGTTCTGTGCTCATATGGCTTATGCAAACAGACAAGTTGTGTTTCCCACAGTGGGATCCAGGGACCCCTGAGGTTCTACAGCTTTTTTATTTGGTAAAACATAGATCTGAAAGATGATGCTGACGTGGTGAAGGGGGTTGAGTTCTGAGACTGTTTATGAGTTTTAGAGATCAATAGTAGGTCTGAGAGGAGCTGGCAAAGCAGGCAATTATTTGTGGTGGGAGGATATGGGGAAAGAGCAGATGTCTGTAGATACTACAAAAGGAAAATAAACACCATGAAAGAACAAACTTCTGTAGAAAAATTTTAAAGGGAGATTTTTTAACAAAGGATGTTTGGGAAACACTCTAGGAATTTAGTATTCTGGGTAGCACTTATAAAATGGGACACATTCTTACAGCCAGAATGACCTTTATACTAATAGTATTTTTTTCTATTTATTCCATTCCATCCCATTTAACAAACTTGTATTAAACAGCTACTTTGTGACAAGAACCATACTTCCTTGCCTCCTTTCCACCAGGCAGACACAGATACACACATATATGCACACTCACTTTGAAGTTCAAATACCATTTGTAGTTAACTGGAAGTCCACAGGACTTTAGCACTGAAAGTCAAAACAATTCACTCACTATGGCAAGCTGAAGTTAAAAAGAAGCTTCCCAGGATGAAACTTGGAAAATGCTTGAATACTGAGGTGTTTATTTGGATTGGCTTTTCTAAACTTGTTGATCGAGGTAGCTGTCTTGCTGACATATTACATCATTTCTGATGAAAGAACCCTGATAAGATTTATTGAGCCAGATTTTCTTCTTACATTTATTGGATTGGGAAGTTCCAGTTGTTTGAAGGAGGCACTGAGTTGCATATATTATTTTTTGCATCAGATACAAATTTTCTGTGTTAGACATTATGATGTCATTTCCAAATGCTTGTGTTGATTCTGTACTCATTGGTCAAGGTCCTACTATTGTTTGTCATATTTTAATTCTCTGTGTTTCCCATATCATTGCCACTAGAGATTTTTGGCTCCTCCTTCTCAAGATTATAATGCTATAAAGATGCTAATTTCAAATTTCAAGCCAACTGGAATGATGCAGTACTATAGAGTTTTTGGATAGAGTTTTTGGATTCGATTATACTTAGAGTCAAATTTTATCTTTTACAGCAACCATATACATCAAAACTGAGATCAAACTCACTTAGCCTATTAAGAGTAATAAAACTGATTAAAATTTCTGACCCATAAGACTAATATTATAAAGTTGTTATACATTAAGGAAAAGGGCTCCCAACTTTCACAAACTCTTATTATTAAAACGTTTTTCTTCCAACCCTGTGTATTGCCTCAAAATGGAATATATTTCATCTGAATTTAAGGAGATAAAAGTAAACTTGGAATTATAGAAAATATTTAATATGTCACCTTTTAGTTACAGTGAGAATATATGACTTTAGGAGTTTATACTATATGAACAAGGGCGAATTAACTCTTTCCACTAGGAGGCTTTGGCACAAGAGGTAAGAGCTACTGAGAATGTACCAGGGCTCAGGCTTGGGGAATGGAGGGGCCTCTCTAGCTCTTCTTTATGCAGCTCACACTGTCTAGATATGCTTTCTGATTCTCAGGTGGTTCAGGTCTGTGAATTCATTAGTAGGACATTAACACACTAGAAAGAGTCACTGCAGGGCCACCGTGTCCTTGTAATAGACTTGCAACCATTAAAGTAGGTTAGAGGGGAGTACATTTTCACTAGAGTGAAAGGAGGCCCAACTTGTTATTGGCTCAGATCGTAAGTGGTATCTCAGATATGCCCACGTTTTGAGGAACTGAGATAAGAATCCAAGGGCTCTAACTGAGTGAACTGGTGTTATCTGCTCTCCTCCTCCCTGGCTAGCTTTTCCACTTGGAAGGCCTGACACCCTCATCTTAGATTTTCTTTATGTGTGTCATTGCAGCCAAGTTTAGAACAAGGAAATTTTCTATGAAAATCAGTCAACGAATCTGCTGTCTCATCCCCACTGATGTAACATCTGTATCGTGTTTCAAGATACAGTCATCAAAATAAAGGAAAAGTTCTCTTTTGAAAGAAAAATCAACTCTTTGGATTTTACCTATGAAATCAGTTAGCTCATTTCTTGATCATTTTCTTTTGCTAAATGCATAATTTGCATTTCTCACAGCAATTAATACCTGAAAGTTATTTGTAAGCTCATTTTAAATATGATAAACTGAGGTTCATAGAAGTAAAGTCACTTGTCATTTTTTTTTTCAGGAGCATAATTTTTTCCCTCCCTCCCTCCCTCCCCTCCTTCCTTCCTTCCTTTCTTTTCTTTTTTTTTTTCAGATGGAGTCTCACTCCGTTGCCCAGGCTGGAGTGCAGTGGCATGATCTCAGCTCACTGCAACTTCTCTCTCCCAGGTTCAAGTGATTCTCCGCCTTAGCTTCCTGAGTAGCTGGGACGACAGGTGTGCACCACTGTGCCCAGCTAGTTTTTTTGTATTTTTAGTAGAGATGGAGTTTCACCAGGTTGGTCAGGCTGGTCTTGAACTCCTGACCTCAGGTGATCTGCCTGCTTTGGCCTCTTGAAGTGCTGGGGTTACAGGAATGAGCCACCTTGCCTGGCCTAGCATCATCCTTTTATGACTGTATTTCCATGGCCTACCATATATTCAACCCAGAGTAAAGACTTGGTTATATTTGTGGAGTAATGGAATATATGAATGATTAAATAAATAATATAGATGAAAGCATTAGTTCATATATCTCTAAGGATCACTATCTTTCTATACAACCAAGAAATTTGCCCTAAAACCCATTAATTCACTGTAAAAACATAATTATTATTATATCTTATCTTAATCTTATGTCATTATTTCACTCTTTACATTTAAAAATAATAAAAATAATGTTACTTGTATGATTTCTCCTATTTCTTCTTACATTAATTATATTGGGAAGTTCCAATTGTTTGAAGGAGACACTGAGTTGGATATATTATTTTTACATCAAATATAAACTGGATAAACGTATGTAGGAAGTTAGTGAAATAAAGCAATAGCATTTTAATACATCTCTCTTTTCACCATTTATTTGATACCCTCTTGCCTTGGCTTGGAATTTGTAATATTCAGAATTGCATTAGTTGTTAAATATTCCCATCTGTATATTCCTAGATTGGGATTTCTGGGCCGCCTAGGTCCAAAGACCAACTTTCTTTATTAAGAAGCAAGCAACTAAACAGGCTATAGTAATACTTCTTGGAACTCAGGGATGTGCACAGGAGGGTGGCTTCCTTCAGTCTGTCAACAGCCTCTGTCACCTCCATTTATCCTTTTTCTGCCAAGTCCTTTTCTCAAATACTCCAGAGCTACAAGACGATTGAGAGCTATCCTGAGCCATTTGAGGATTGTTGCGAGCTGGGTTGTTATTTTTGTTAATCAGACCAACTCAATAGCACCCTAGTTACAGAAATCCTATGATCTGGCCTCATAAGATCAATGCTGAAATCTTGCCTCTGTCATTAAGGCAGCCTGGCTTTTGGCAAATCACTCAACTTCTCTGGTCTTCAGTTTCCTAATATATAAAAAGAGGGGAATGTCGGCTGTTCTGCCTAACCTCTACAGATTATTGAATAGCTGACTATCATTACTATTATAGTTTAAAATGTTTGTAAGCAGAAACCACTGCAGAACTGTAGGTTTCTTTTCCCTCTCTTCATTAGTTTTCTGACATATCAAATTCCATCCTAGGGTAAAGAAATTATTCAAAATTTCTTTTTATAAGAGATACCCTTCAACACCAGCAATTTCATCTTTCTATTTTGTTTTTAACCCTTACATATATAGCATATATAACCATATTTGAATGGGATCAAGTCTTTTCATTTTGTTCTACCTAAACCTGTAAGTTCTAGCTGAGGTCCTTCAAAAAGCTAGATCTGGAGCTCTGTGGCCAGGACTTCTCTCCTGACCCAGACTTTCCACTCATTCCCCAAACCCTTTCTAGCCATTGCTAGTGCGGAAAAGTCTCCTCCCCAAATTTACTTCTCAGGAGATGTAGTTATGCGGACTAATATGTGGCTGTCTTCTAAGCTCATCCTCATATCACTTTTCACTAGCCCTTTCTAGTTTTAGGCCTAAGATGTAAAAACTGAATTAATATGAATAGTGGTTACTTCTTTGGACTTGGAATCTTGTGGAAATGTGGGCACGTTTCTCTGCCTTCTAGAGCTTTCTTCTCCTCATTTTCAGAATGATGATAATAATGGTATTTAATTATGGAGTTGCTGGCAAATTAAATGAGAGTAACACATGGTCAGTACACAATATAGTTGTTATTATTTCTAAGGGGAAAAATTACTGGTTTTCAATTGCTGGTACATGTGAAATCAGAATTTACTTTTGACCTCTGACTATGTTTATTTCCCATTATTTTTAGTATTTTTTTCTATATTGTCTCTGAAACCACCTGAGTGTTTTGCTTTTTTTTTTGAGGGCATGGATGGGGAGGCTTGGTTGTGAATAAGTACAATTTTACTTTATTTCTGATACATACCGTTCTGAGGCAACTTAGTATAACAAAATGCACATTGAGCTAAAAGTTATGAAAAGCTGCTTATACTGTTTACTCACTCCTTTAAATCAAAAGAGCTAGACGTAATCTGTTTTTTTATGTCATCTCCTTTTCTTTAGGCTCTTTGGTGTCTCAGAAAACATAAAAGAGCCCGAATTACAATCACTTTGGGCAAATTGCCTGTAGAAGTCCAAGGACAGGAAATGAAAAAAAGAAGTACACACCCCCGTACATTCCACATGACATGTAGAATAAATAAGCAGGCCCCAAAAGGAAACCAAAACTGCCTGGTCTTACATTGAAGAGAGGGTACTACAAATGGCTTTGGAGAAAATGTACTAAGATGATGACATGCTAGAAAAATCCTTCGAGGGGGGTAACAAAAGGGACCCTGATTAAAGAGGATCCCTTTCCCCTTTTCTCTACAGCATAGTGAGTATTTTTGATTTAGATAACTTCCACCACCTGTACTGACATCATGAAAAAGAAGTACCACGTAACAGAGCTGCTCTTCTCAAACCTTAATAAGAATGGCTGCCCTGGGGATCTCTTGGAATGTAGGTACTGATTCAGGGAATCTGGATAGGGCCAGAGGTTCTGCATTGTTCACAAGCTCCCAGGCAGCACAGATGCTGCTGGTTTTCATTCATCTTCTTCAACAAAATAATTGGTGGTGTTGTTCTGGTCTTTATCTGTGGAAGAGTGGTTTTCAACTGAGGACAATTTTGGTCTCGTGGGAATTTGGCTGTGTCTGGAGATTTTTGATTATGACAATTCATGAAGTGCTATTGGCTTCATGTGAGTAGTGGCCAAGGATGCTGCTAAACACCCTACAGTATACAGGATAGCCCCTCATCACAAAGAATTTTCTGACTCAAATGTGAATAGTACCAAAGTTGAGAAACTGCTGCAGAAGTATTATTTTATGCATTTCTTATATCAAAAATACTTTGTTGAAATTTTTCAAAAAATAAATACCCAAAACCTATGAGCAAAGAATAGGAGTATGTACTACAGTCATGCATCACCTAGCAATGGGGATATGTCCTGGGAACCGTGTCCTTAGGCAATTTCATCATTGTGCAAATATCATAGAGTGTATTTACATAAATCTAGATGGTAGAGCTGAATATACATCTAGGCTATATGATATCACCTATGGCTTCTAGGCTACAGACCTCTACAGAATGTTATTATACTATATACTGTAGGCCACTGAAACACAATGGGAGCTCTGTGCGGTGGCTCACACCTATAATCTCGGCACTTTGGGAGGCCAAGACAGGTGGATCACTTGAGGCCAGGGGTTTGAGTCCAGCCTGGGCAACATGGCAAAACTCTGTCTCTACTAAAAATACAAAAAATTAGCCAGGTGTGGTGGCAGGCACCTATAATCCCAACTACTTGGGAAGCTGAGGCATGAGAAAGTACATTCAGAGGTGGGTAAATTCAGTCACCTTTGTTAAAACCACCATATAACTACATAGATCCTGAAAAATTCTCTTTCCTAGTCTTATAAATTGTGAGTGGATTAAATTACTCTGATGTTTTAACCCTTGCTCACTATGAACTTTTTCATAAATATACTTTAAATCCACACCTCTAATTTATAATCTTAAATTTTGGCAACAATAGTAACTGCTTTTTCCTTGAAGAATAAATTCATCAAAGAAACAAAAAAGGATACATCTGTATGTCTATTTGTAAAGTCTTTCTTGACCTCCCCTACCTAGAAGTAATCTTTAAACCTCTAAAACCTCCTTTCTTATTTTTTAAGAAATCTCTCATGGAGATAATTATTAAATACAATATAATTGTCTGCGTGAGATTTTTTCCTCCCAGATTGAAAAATTCCTAAAAGCAATGACTCTCTTACTAACCTTTTTTAATCCTTTATCAAAATCTAGCACAACTTCTTGTACACAGATGGACAATAACAGACTGACAGATATCACACTGAAAGAAGAAGTATGCCAGCTGTAGTTAAAGATGAACTGGCAACTATTTCATCTTAGTTAAGAAAGATTTTATGGAGATATAAATTTTCAACTAAGATTTTTAAGGGGAGAAAGAGATGAGATTTGGCAGTGAAAAGAAAATGTGTACCTAGGATTTGGGAGGCTCTCTGCAAGTATTAAGACACAGGTTGGGACAAATAGGTTGCAAGATCATGAAGAGATTTGTCTAGCTGGCATGAAGGAAGCAGAAAAAGAATGGATGAATTGCACAAGTCCTTTTATATACATTTACTGTTCATTCTTCAAGGGTGATAGAGAACAGCTGGTTACCATCTTCTGCATAATAGTCTTTCATACATTTGAAGACAGTTTTAAATGCTGCTTACTCTCTAAACTAAATACAGTCATGCACTGTGTAACGATGTTTCGGCTAGTGGCAAACTGCATACACAATGGTGGTGTCATAAGATTATAATACAATAGCTTTAGTGTATCTTTTCTGTGTTTAGATATGTTTAGACACACTAATACTTGACTTTTTTTTTTTTCTTTTTTAAGGCTGAGTCTTGCCCAGGCTGGAGTGCCGTGGTGCAATCTCTGTTCACTGCAACCTCTGTCTCCAGCTTCAAGCTATTCTCATATATATGAGAGTATATATTTAAAGTATATTTATGAAAAAGTTGATAGTGGGCAAGGGTTAAAATATTAGAGTAATTTTTGAGACAGTCTTTGTTGCCCAGGCTGGAGTGCAGTGGCACGATTTTGGCTCACTACAACTTCTACCTCCCAGGTTCAAGTGATGCTCTTGCCTCAGCCTCCTGAGTAGCTGGGACTACAGGTGCCCACCACCACATCTGGTTAATTTTTGTATTTTTAGTAAAGATGGGGTTTCATCCTGTTGGCCAGGCTAGTCTCAAACTCCTGATCTTGGGTGATTCACCCACCTCTCAAAGTGCTGAGATTACTGGCAACAGCCACTATGCCTGGCCCCCTGGAAATAATTCTTAATTACATCTAGGAGAAGAATATTTTGGAACTTCACAAGCATACTTTAAAAACCAGTACCAAAGCAGGAATTTGGCACCATCCAATTTGAGGTGGTGATTCTAGAACTTCTTTAGGAGACAGTCTCACTTACTAAGAGTTTCCTCTACCTGTACTATGAGAAAATTAAAGAGAATCAGCCCTCATCAAATATGTAGTATGTGCCAGGCATTGGGTAAACCCTTTAGATATATCAGGTGAGTTAGTCTGTATAAAAACCCTTGAGTTTATCAACACCAACATTATAAGAAGGCTTCAAAGAATTAGTATAAGTTTCCATCCAAAACTTGATTAAGGAAGGGAAACAGAGCACATCTCAGGCCTGTATAGGAAGCCATCTCTGGGTGGAGACCACCAGCTTGCCTTTTTCTTTTGAAGCAGCAAGGAGAACATCTATTCTTATAAGGCTTTACATGGTGATATGTGCATCCTCTGTAGTTGAAATGGGAAAATAAGCTGTTTAGAGTTCCTTGGTGGCCATGGTTTTCTGTAGCACTCATAGCTGGAAAACTATCTGCAACTGTATTAGTCATATATGAATCTGAGTTTTTGCCTGCTCTTTTCCACATATTCTGAAATCCGCAGCTCTAGGAATGGTGCAGATATTAAATTAGTATGGAATTTTTTTGAATGTTAATACTTGTGTTCTTTAACATTATTATGTCGATTTACAGTTAGTAATACAGTTAAGAGTGGAGACCTTCCTTGGGTTTTCATACTTTGAGCTTCACTTTTTTTTGTTTTTGTTTTTTGTAATAGGAACACAGCTTTTGATGGTAATCTTAACAATGCCTTCTATAATTCAAAACATGGTGGAATCTTAGTTAACTTTATGTAACTGGATTTTGTTTTTCTCCTAAAGTTGTTCTAGGCTTCTGTGTATCGTTCAATGTTGATGTGAAAAATTCAATGACTTTCAGTGGCCCAGTGGAAGACATGTTTGGATATACTGTTCAACAGTATGAAAATGAAGAAGGAAAATGGTAAGCCAGTGGGTTTTGTTGTTATTTACTTATTTTACAAGGTAATGGGAAATATTATTTGACTACAGTTTGTTTTATGAATGAAACTTTAACAGAATGAATTATTTATGGTAGAAAATGCAGTCTAGTCATTTGGCAATGGAAACTAACTTAAAGTAAAAAAAGAAACATTCCTTGGCAATATTAGAGGAAACCATTAGTGATTTCTGTTGATGCCTGGATTAACTCAAGGAAGGTCTGTATCCAAAAAAGCTATTGTTTCATAATTATGTTCTTTTGGCAAGAATTCGTTAATTGTTCTCATTTCAGAGTAGCTTAAATGCACCTGTCTGAAATTCAGTAGGAAGGATTCAGAGGCAAAAATGAGATGGTGCTTTGAAAGTGTTAATATCACTTCCATGATTTGGGATTTTACTGACCTACTGAGTTTGGGCTAATGTTTATGATGAACCTTATCGGGTTTCTTGCATCTACCTTCAAACTCTTTAATATTAGCTAAGTTCATTGTAGATATGATTTTTAAAGTATATTTAACTTGTTGAAAATTATATAAACTGAATATTAGAGCTCTTTTGCTTAATATTTAATAGAATTTTTTGTATATGCAATTTTTGTTTAATTGAACATTATAGAAAAAAAGAGCAGGAGTTAGTTAAATATTAGTTTAATAAACTAAACAAGCCTATTTTTCTAGTAGCTATAATAATAAGCAAAAAGAGATCTATATCCACTTAAATAACAAGGATCTATGAATCACTATAATTATTTCACTAATAAAAATATGTGGATTTTCTGCATTTCGTTTTATTTTTTAGACTTGGTTAATATGATAATGCCCTAAAGATTATAAAAAGTAATGAGTTCTCACTTTTTTTTAAGTGCATGATTGTATGCTAGGTATAAACTAGAATTTGTTGAGATACTTCACTCTTTTATTCTCCTTACAAAATCTCAGATGACAAACTGAATGCTAGATGCTAAGTTTTAAAGTTCCATTTCCCTCCCTCCTGTACTCTCCACCCATCCCATCACCCAGTTTTTAAGGTTAAATGGGCTAAGCCCTCCCTCTAGACACCAACTTTATTCTTTTAGAAATTATACCTGCATTTCAGGTACGTCTGGGAGAATAATGGTGAGTAGACCAACTGGTCAGACTTTGTGCGTAAACTGTAATAAACAGAAATGCAGTACGTGTTATTCTTAGAAAGCTTAACTTCACATAAACACATATAAAAGTTAATTTTCACTAATTACTAATAGTTACATACATTTTAACGAGTAATATAGTGAATAGCAAGCTTTAAGACTTAAACTACCTACTTAAAATGTGTCCCTTTAAAGGATAGTTAAATATTGTTAAAATATTTTATAAAATTCTCATTTTCAATTTCTGATATGAGAAAAACCTGTAAGTTTTCTTTCTCATCCAGTCCTGTCTCTCTGAGTTTAGAAAAGTCTGATGTCAGAAGTCCTTAATTATATGAATGAACCTTAGTAGAATGAAAAGGGGTTCATATTCCTTCTTAGAAGCTTTAGTGCCCCATTTGATCTCTTCAGTCTCTGTTTCTCTTTATAAGAGCGTATCCTGTTGTGAGATTTCCACCTCTAAATTCTACAGTCCCTCCTTTAAAGGCACCAGAAGTCAAAGCAGTGGAAAATTGAGAAATCAGGCCCAAATGAAGCCATGATGTCATGAGGAATGTCCTTCCTTAGGTGATTCTGTCTTTGTAGAAGGTTAAGGTATGGATGAGGAAAAAGAAAGACAGCCAGTGTTGAGAAAGGAACAAAAGAGTGCATAGATTGGATAGTAAGAATAAGGTTGCAAGAAGAATGTTGCCAGTGGTCTGTCTGAATGAATCTACATTGGACTAGACTTTAGGCAGACCATTCGGAATTCGACATAGATTTGTAAGGTAATATTAATAAAATATTACCCTTTTTGAGATCAGGGACTATGCATTATATCTTGGTTTACCCATGAAATTGAGCTGAATTGTCTCTGAAAATGTTTGTTGGTGGGTTAGACTTCTTTTATTTAGCCATGGCATAAACATGAGTCAGTCAATCAACAAGTATTTATGTAATACATTTTATGTATCTGGCATTATGCTAAATTCTATGGGAAATGTTTACATATAAAACAAATACAAAAGCTTTAACCTAGTCAAAGAGATACATGAAATGCTTAGAAATAGAGAATAGTGCCAACAACCAGTGCAGAATAGATTATAAATTCAATGGGAATTCAATTTATAGTCATCTACACAGAAGATGACTCTTGGTTCTTGACCTAAGTCTTGAAAGATGACTTAACTTTCAATATGAGAAGAAAAAATGTCACTCCAAGCTTGGGAAACCGCAAGAGCAAGGGCACAGACTTGAGAATAAGTGAGCGTGTTGGTAAGTAAACAGGTCTCACATTGGGATGAAAGAAGAGGAAAGGATGATGGCAGATCTTGAAAGACAAACACAGGAGCTTGTACCTAAGATGAGGACATTGAGAAGCCATTGTAAGTTGTCATTTTATGAAACTTCATTGGGAAGTTACATATAAATTGGATCGTGAAATGCAGTGCCTGAAAACTAGGAAATACATAGACAATCAAAAACTATAATAGAGTACTTAAGGGATGAGTCTTCAGGCTGTATTAGGGGCAACTGGAAGAAAAAAGAAAGGTGTATTCAAGACAAATCAACATGAATCAGTAAGTCTTGGTGGAAGTTTGGAAATGGTAAATAAAGGTGCAGGAGAGGTCAGACAAACTCCAAAATTTCTGTACTGGCTCATTGGGAAAAGGGTAGTCATTGACAGAGAAAGGGAAATCCATTTATCAGGAAGTGGATGAGTCTGTTTTTAAATGGCTTGAGTTCGAGGTGATTTCCAGATAATTGGAAACCTCAAAATAGAATGCAGGTAAGAAGGAGAAGTTAATGTGGTAGTGGAAATGCCTAGAAAGCAAGGACTGGTTTTGCAGCCCACTTGCAATCCTGGGTACTACCCCTTCTCTAGCATGAGGCCTTATATATAATATGCACTCAATCATTACTTGTTGGCTAAACCATTAAATCTAGCTTAATACCCTGTTACTGTCAATTTAAAAAAAAAAAAACAGCTGCATAAAACATAAAGTTAAAAGTCACTCTCCTAGGGAAATGCAACTACTTAGGACCTGAGCTGAAATGGATTTCATCTCTACACTCAGCCTGGTGCCTTTTTCTTTATTAGAACTATATATAAAAGTAAGTGTTGTTAAAATCTCTTCGTGGTAGTTACCAGATTTTACATATTAATATGTGTGTGAGTTTGCAGGCATTTGAATGTAGATGATATCAGAAACCTAAATCTCACATTGATATTTAATATTTATAAAGATTTTATGGAAAAGTTATGAAAAAATCAGAGCACCCAAAAGATGTGGGCAATTAAATTTAAAAGTAAGCAAATTACAAATACTTAAATTTCCAAACTTTTAAGGATGACATGGTAGCAGCATATTGTTCTAAAGAGATCCAGGATCTGGTAATGCAAAATAAACTGTAGAAACATGTTTAGATGTTCTGTAATTGTCTATAAAATCAGATAGATTGCAGACTTACTTCAAGAAATGCACTACAGAATAACTGACATATTTTGGGGAACATGTATTTTGTTATTTAATTATCTCTAGAGGTAGGCACCTTTATAAGTCATATTTACTGCTCATGTTTTGGAATTTCATAATCTCAGATTTAAAAAAAAAAATTATCCTGACCCATCTTACATCATGGCTATAGTATGCCTATAGAAGGAGCACACGTTGGCCCATGACAAGTACAGTCTGTGTATTTTAAAAGTATTGCTTTAATTCTTTAGAAAGAAGTACAAGTTAACAGAGAAGGTAGGTTTATGTCCTCTTTACTGTTCAGAAGTTTGCTGTGAAGTATAATTTACATCTTTGGCTCAGAAACCACATGCTTTCTCAGTAGCAGAACACATCATACATCTGATTAAGATCAGCCATTGTTCATTATGTTTAGCATGAGCTGAAGCATCCAAGTAATTGCAATGTGGTTCAGAAGAATTCAGAAAGAACATAATTGCCTTCATAATTTTGCTTTGAGGAAAAGAAATTCAAACATGCTCAGCACAGCACAAGCCTTCCAGATTTCCAGACTTAGTGGTAAACATCAGCACGGCCAGGTCTCAGCTGAATGGGAAAATGTGAGAAGTCAGTTTGGGGCTTTCCACTCTAATCTGTTGCTGCTTTGCTTCATTCCTTCCAGCATGTGTGCCTACCTTTTTTTTTTTTTTTTTTTTGACAGAGCCTTGCTCTGTCATCCAGGCTGGAGTGCAGTGGGACAATCTTGGCTCACTACAACCTTTGCCTCCTGAGCTCAAGAGATTCTCCTGCCTCAGCCTCCTGAGTAGCTGGGATTACAGGCACATGCCACCACGCCTGGCTAATTTTTGTATTTTTAGTAGAGACAGGGTTTCACTGTGTTGGTCAGGCTGGTCTTGAACTCCTGACCTCGTAATCTGCCCACCTTGGCCTCCCAAAATGCTGGGATTACACGTGTGAGCCACCGCGCCCAGCCGTAACTACCCTTTTAATTGCTCTTCAAGCAACCTTTCTTAGAGGCTTCAGGGACTTCAGTGGGCCTGTCTGATCTCATTGTAGATTTTTAAGATCCACCCTTGCCAACCTTCAACTAAATTTTTATCAGTTATCTTGACCTCATGCCTTTTCCTTAGAAGACCCTGCTTTATGCCAGATTTAGGGTGCCAATGGGCTCATGTGATTGATGCCCTATTTCCAATATGTCTGTGCTGTAAAAGAAAAAAAAAATCCCTCCTAATGGAAAAAAAAAGTCCCTGCTCTCTTCCCTGGGGAGGAGAAACATTTTAAAGGTTCACACAATTTTCTGTTATGGATTTTAATATGCTTATTTCACATTGCTTATAATGCCTTTCAAAGTTGACATTTCCTCTTTGCCAAACTTGTCATTTCTTTGGCTCCCTTCGTTTCCACCCCTCCACCTTTTATGAGCAAATCACTGTGGCTGATGGGGTCACCGTGTAAGTTTCATTCTCTAAGATGAACAAATGCTTATTCCATTTATTTAAAAAGAAATTGGCAAGCAGAGTTCACTTGGCACTCTGACAGTGACTTTGGCTTGATCTATGTATTAGACATCAAGACAGAGTTAGGTGAAAATGATGTTAATAAAATAATGTAAATATGAGACACTCTTCTCCAGGGAGCTATCTTCACGGGGGAAAAAAAACATAAATATGAAACAGAGACATCAGACACCAGCTACTCTTCAAAGAAATATAATAATGGGCATAATAACAAGAATGACTATTGTGAATAGCAAATATTTCTGCTTACTAAACGTTATCATAATTTTACCTTATTCATGGAGAAAAGATGTTTCTCTCACTTTAATGAACCTTGAGTTTATCAGATGTTTCTCCAGAAATCAGTAATGACGTCCAGAACATGTTCTGACCCTCTTAGTCTGCATGAGTCATTGCAAAAATACCATATAAAAAGCAAGATCTAATAGAAATAAAATGTAACAAGTTAAAACCAACTTGCATTCAATTTTAGAATAATAATACAAATAGTTTATAAAACGACATACCTGGGTCTTCCCATTGACCCTGTGGGTTTACGTGGATATCATTATTATCATCTGTATTTTCTAGACAGGAAACCGACACAGAGAATGAATATCCAAAGGGTTAATGTAGCAAGTATGTCACAGTGTCAGGACATGGAACATCAGCCTTCTGACTTTTCAGCCAATTCTCTCCCTTTAGCAACAAGGATTCTCTAGTTCTTTTGACCTAGATAAATACCCCTGGTGTCATTCAAAGTCATGTATAGCATTCTGCTTAAGCAGGATTTCTATCCTCTAAAATGGAAAAAAAGATTTTACAATCCAGACCTCTTGGCTGGTCACAGAAGTGTAAATTCCCAGGTCTGCCTTACTCAGATTCATTCACAGTCGTTCATTCATTCATTCAGTAGATATTTATTGAATGTCTCCTTTATACTTGGCACTAGTAGGGGCACTAAGGATATATTCATGGACAAAATAGAAAAACAAATCCCTACTATTGTATAGTTTATATTCTACTGGGGAATAGAGAACAAAAATTAAATAACGAACTTAATAAACAGGTAGGTTATATTATATGCCAGAGCAGGATCAGTGTTGTGAGAAAAAAACTGAGCAAGATAATGGATTGAGAATACTGGAGATTCCTGAAATTCTGTAAACCCTGTGCTGATACTTTGCTAGGATCTTGTTATTTTGATGCAGCTTGAGAAAGTGAGGCTTACTTAGGATTAAAGTGGTAAGATACATGCACTTTCAAGCTTGTTTTTAAAAGTTTCATGTTTGTTTTCATAGAAAACGGATACCAGGAAAAGACAGAAAATTAGCAGTCCTGTGATCTGCTAACCTAGTCTTTACTATTGCTCCCAACTCCCAATTTCTTTGTCTCAATCCAGGGCTCCTACCTTCTACCACTTTCTGAGTTCTCACTCCACAGCCTTTACTTAGAATATGCAATAGGCCATGGCTGAGATTGCTGCATCAGGTCAGTTTCCAATTACCACCATACTCTAAGTGCTCTGCATTGCCCTAGAGATCAAACATAAACTCCAGACCTTTTCCTTCAAAACCAACTGCTTGCCAAATCTCAAGCTCCCTGTTCTTGTGTATAAGGAAGCTTTATCCTGAGTTCTAGCCACCCATTCTTTCTCATTATCTTCCATTTTCAATCTTCATTCTCCTGTCTCCACACTTTTCCCTGGGCTATCTTTCCTTCCACCTTATAATTCACAATAGCTCTCCTGTTAGCATGTTGTACAAGACTCACTTTTTATCAGTTATCCTAGATTTTCCCCCTCTTGATATTACATGTTTTCCCACTAGTGAGTCAGTTCTTCTCTACAAACTTATATTTGTTCTATTCAGATTGTGGAATCTTAGAATTGGAAAGGACTTTGAAGGCCTAACTCCCATCCACTATAAAAACACCTTCCAAAACGTCCCTGGCCAGCTGCAATCCACCTCTTCTTGACCAGAGGAGCTGCCTGACAGGCCCTATGTATGTCTTATCAGTTTAAATCTTCATTACTCTCCACAAGCCCACCACCCCTCTACCTCTTCCCTAGATCTCACTAGATGACTGCAGCTACTATTTTCCAAAGAAGAAAGAGAGAGAGAGAGAGAGAGAAGCTACTAGGTCAAAATTTAATCCTCACTTCCTGTTTCAGTTAACTGTTGCTGCACAATAAATCATTCCAATACTTAATGGCTTAAAGCAACAGTGGTTTATGATTTGTCAAGATTTTGTGGATTGAATGGGTATTCCCCTATTGCCTGGGCTCACCGTCTGGTCCCTCAACTGGAGCTGGAGTGTCCATGCTGGCTTTACTTACATGTCTGGAAATTCATGCTGTCAGCTAAAGCACCGATTCTCTTCCATGTGGTCTCTTATTCTCCACTAGCTCCACTGGGCTTCTTCACATCATGATGTTCTCAGATTTCAAAAATAGGTAAAATGGAATCTGTAAAGACCTTTTAAGGCCTAGCCTTAGAAGTCATAGTATCATTTGTGCTGCATTCTCAGAACAAATCCTAGATTCAACGAGTGGAAAAACAGATTCTACCTCGTGAAACAATAAAAGTCAAAGTCATGTTGCAAAAGTGTACACCATTGCAAACCATTGACCACACTTGCAAGCTACTCAATACTGTGCTGCCCAGAGTGCTGCCTCGGGAATGGTCACTCTTACTCATTTTTAAGACAAACCTCTCCTTCTGGATCCACCCTGTCTACCTACTCAGAGAGTCTACTCCCTCTCCTGGGAAATCAGGGTTTCTCTTATTACCGGTTCTTTCTTGCCATCATTTAGCCATATGCAGCTTGCCTCCGTGACAAATTTAGACACACCTCAAACCCTTAATGGTTTGTCATTGCCCTGGAAAAAAAAAGTCCACATTTATTAACACAGCCCCATCTCCCTCCTTTTTAGCCAAGTTACTTGAAATCTGCCACAAACATATAGATCTCGTTCTTGCCTCCTATTCTTCATATTATTTCCTTCTTTGGTTTCTGTGAGACCACTGTTTGCTGATTCTCTCTCCCTTTCTGATCATTCTTACCTTGTTTTCTTCCTTTGTTTATCAAAACCTTAATTGTTATTTCACCCTCAGATGTCAGCATTTAGTGCTCTTCTCAGTATATTTCGAGGTGATGATATTCCCTTTTAGGGGCTCAACCATGTCCATATCATGCTCATCCATGTTCCATGTGGTTTCTGAGAAGTTCCCCAGCAAGACTGAGCCCACTTGCCTACAGAGGTAACTCATTATCAGTGCATCCTTTCTTGGCCTTTCTTCCTTCCCCCTGTTTTTTTCCCCATCTCCACACTTCTGCATTCTTGGAATTGCCTCCAAAAAACTTAACTGTACCAAAGTTTTTGTCTTGGATCTGCTTTTGGGGAAACTTGAACAAAGACAGCTTATATCCTAAATATTTATAGAGTTAGTCCTTCCATCCTATCTACTTCCTTAATTCAGATCCTCATCTGGATTACTTTAGGAATTCATATCTTGTCCTTTGACTCTAATTTTGTTCCTCTTCAATTTACTTATGAAACTTCAAGCAAATAAGGTTTGTAAATCAGAAAGGAGAATACGTTACACCCCTGTTTAAAAGCTTCAGTGGTTTGCAGCTTCCCTCTGCCTATAATAAATACAACATTCTTAAAGTTAACTATGAGAACATTCATGATCTAGACTCTTTTTACCTCTCTAGCCTCAACTTCTACGGCAGCTATACTGAGCTACTCGGCATTTATCAAAGGAGTGGTGTTCTTCTTACTTCTAAGAATTTGCTGAAGTTTCATCAAGTTCAGACTTATTCAATATTGCACTAGTACATGTATAATTGTGTTTCTCTCTCTAACAAGCAAACTAAAAATTGTGTTTTATTCACTTTTATGTCATTTTATATCCTCAGGACCTGGCATAAATGCCTAGCATGTAAAATGTTGTTAATAAACATTAATTACTCTAACTAGTTTTTAATTAAATACTTTCAATAATTGTAGGCTCATTTTTTTCTAAACTGTTTTTAAGTATAAAACTAATTAATTCCATTATATTTTCTAAAACTTTGAAAATATTCAGAAAAAATAATCATAACCTCATCAATATAATTTGTTATTTTCTTGATGTATTGCCTATTAGTCTTTTGACATAGATGTTAGTTGTTTAATCATCTGAAATGAGTATCTAATAACAATAAGAAGAACTAACATTAGAGAGCACATACTATAAGCCAATTTTATATACATTAACTTATTTAATTTTTTGATGATCATCTGAAATGGATACTTTTGTTATCTCTATTTTATAGATAAAGAAACTAAATCACAGAGAGGGCAATTGACTGTCCTAAACTATATAGCTAAGTAAATGGTAAAGCCATTATTAGAACTCATATAGGCTGGCACCAAAGTTCCTGCTATGTTTCATTTCATAAATTATTTAATACACAGAAAGTACTTAGAACAGGGCCTAGCACACAGTATAAATTCAATAAATCCTAGCTGTTATTATCATTGGTAGTATAATAAACATAGTAGTTTGGTATTTTTCACTTTAAATTAGATCACAGATTTTCACCAAATTAGATAAATTTTCACTTTGAGTTCGATCATAAATAATTTTTTATCCTACCATATGATCTTATGAACCACTTTTTAAATAAATGTACAGTGTGCTATAGAATGATCCTGTAATAATTAGTTTTTATTTACCATATTTCTTTTACTCTTTCATTAACTATGTATAACACTATGAGCATTATCTTTGTGCATTAAGCTTTTATTTTAGGCCATTTTATTTAGGATAGATTCCCAGAAGTAAAAATTACGCATTAAAGGGTTTGAACATTTTTATAGTTCTTTATACACATCAGAAATTGCTTTCCAAAGGCATTATATTAAAACTATGTTTTGGAGTCTATTCAGTAGCTTAGTATCTATGATTGTTATAAAATTTATTTTCATTAACACTAGTATGCCTAAAGGGCTTACACAAAATAAATACCATTCCTTTTCAATATGACAGACTTTAAAATGTTTAAATTTTCAAAATGTATGCCTAATCCATTTGTACCTCAATGCAACTTCTCATTTCTCCTGCAGGCATTCTTTTTCCATGCCAAACATCCCCAGCTTTCCCAGCATCTTCTGACAAATTTACCAGACTCCTAACCATCTGAGTCATAGTCTCCTAAATACATTCCATTGTGCCTATGTCCCTCTTAATTTAGAGATTTCAGACACGGCCTGACCAGCACTGAACACAGAGGGAGCTACCACTGCTTGACCAGGGCAT
Source organism: Cacajao melanocephalus (assembly GCA_963573385.1). NCBI lineage: Eukaryota > Metazoa > Chordata > Mammalia > Primates > Pitheciidae > Cacajao > Cacajao melanocephalus. The sequence continues at coordinate 3,680 of CAUYLG010007995.1, read as the reverse complement.
CTATTTCCAGCAATGCAGACTAAAGTTACATTAGCATTTTTGGCACTAAAATACGCCGTTGCTCATGTTTATGTGCTGTCAACTAAATCCCCCATGCCTTTTTCACACGAACTCCCATTAAGTAAGGGCTCCTACATCCTGCACTGATATAAATAGTAGTATGCATTTGAGTGAAGTTATTTATGTAGGTTCTAAGTAAACTTTATTTATGTTTATTATTTCAGAAAGTCGAGATTCATCTGAATTTCCAAATATGTATATTGATATACTTGATAAGTAATTTTTCTTGCCCTGTCTTGTGGTGCTGATTGATAAGTATTTTATACTTTCTATATCTTCACTAAAGTATTTAATAAAGTTGTAATCTAACGCAATCCCAAGTACAAAATCTCAACACATAATTAGAGTCCTGTGGTTGCTAGCAATCAGAGTTTTTGGGCATGGTTACTCAGCCAGCAATAAATCAGCAACTGTGTATCTACCCAAGTATCTTACTATTTAACCACTTTCATTCATCCTATTCCTGAAGATATCATGGGAGACTTAAGTGACTTGCTGGAACTAAAATTAGTTGTGCTTATATATTTTTTCCATTAATTACTATTAGAATGGTTTTATAATTCTGTCTAAAAGGAAAGTAAGTGATTTTTAACCCGGATCTCGTAACTATTCTTATTTTCTAAGCACTTATAAACTTGCACATGCTAATAATAAATCCTGTGATGATCCAATGTTTATATTTCCTGACTTCTCTATAAAATTATCAGTTTATCATGGAAAAAGTCACTTATACTTCCATGTGTGTTTTGTAAGTTAATTTAGTAGCAGACTTAGCCAATAATTATTATTTCAATACCCAAATAAAATGATAAAGTGATAAAATAATAAAGCAAAATCTCTGAGATCCCTCTCCTACATATATACACACATATAAACACATGTATATGTGTATGTATATACACACGTGTATATATATGTATGTATATATATGTGTGTGTATACATATGTGTGTATACATAGATATATACATATGTATATACTTTTAAATCCACATCAGTATGCAAGAAGTAGGCTCTCTGCTTAGTTTAAATAACATTAAATTACTAACAGCCTATTATCTGATTATGTCTATGAATGTTATTGTCAATTATCTTAGAATTAGCCATAAAGCAACTCATATAAACTGTTTCTCAATGTTCAAAAATGTTTATTTATTTATTTAATTTCCAGGGTGCTTATTGGTTCTCCTTTAGTTGGCCAACCCAAAAACAGAACTGGAGATGTCTATAAGTGTCCAGTTGGGAGAGGTAAATCATTACCTTGTGTAAAGTTGGATCTACCAGGTATGTAAAATCAAAAAATCTGGTCTTAGGCCAGGTGCAATGGGTCATGCCTGTAATCCCAACACTTTAGGAGGTCAAGGCAGGAGTATTGTTTGAGCCCAGGAGTTTGAGACCAGCCTGGGCAACATGACGAAACCTCATCTGTACAAAAAATACAAAAAATTAGCTGGATGTGGTGGTGCACAACAGTAGTCCCAGCTACTCAAGAGGATGAGCTGTGAGAATTTCTTAAGCCCAGGAGTTTGAGACTGCAGTCAACAGTGGTTGTGCCACTGTAGTCCAGCATGTGGGACAGAGTGTGACCCTGTTTCAAAAAAAAAAAATCTAGTCTTAAATCATGCCCAGTGTTCTCACTGAAAACAGATTTTAACCAACTCAAGAAGATATTAGAAGTCATCTTTAATCATTTTTCAGTTATCTTTCAAATTCACATAGAATGCCATTTTGATTCCCTCTGCCTTAATTTGCTTTAGAAAGGCATCAAAGTGTATACATAAGTTAGAATATCTTACTAATTTTATAAGTTTTAACTCCTTGCATTTTTTAGGATTCTTTCTAATCCAGTTGTAATGTGAAAGAACTTCTCCAAATAAACCTGCCCATCAAATTCCCTCCACGAAATTTAGCTTAGTACCTGGTTTTCAAGAGGAAATAGAATTTTAAAACTTGTAATAGATAAATTTAATTTTAAAAATCAAATAGCACAAGATAAATTTATATTGAAATAGATATATTTCACAGAAATAGTTGAAACATGACTAAAAAATTCCTATTAAAATTATCTAGAAATTAGAACCCTGTCAATGTTCTATACAATATTACTTACCATGGAAATGATTTATTGCCCTGCAAGTTTATTTCAGATATTGTATTTTTCAGTTTTCCTTTTTTCAATTATCTATTTGTTTGTTGTTATGAACATTTTTTCTCTTTACATGCATAAGCATACTTATAAAAGCTGCTTTAATATCCTTGACTGATAATTCCAACATCTGAAATACCTCGACATCACTTTCCATTTATTACTTTTTTTGAGGTTGTGTCACATTTTCCTGCCTGGACTTATGGGTAGTAATTTTGGATCATAACCTGGATTATATTTTTGAATTACAGGTGTGGAGATTCTAGATTCTGTTATATGCCTGTGAACAGTCTTAACTATTTTTTATTAGCAGGAAATTTACTTGGCTCAACTCAGTTTCCAAGCCTTGACTTTCTTCCAATGAGTAGTTAAAAATCTCTATTCAGTTTTTATTTCAGCTGGGCTTTTTGAAATCTACTCTGCACATTTACTATTCAAGTCATCTGGATATTTGGATAAAATATATATGCATATTTTAGAACTGTTCTTTTGTGGCTCTTTTTTCTTTTTTTTATTTTTATTTATTTTTTATTTTTTTTAATTTTTTTTTTGAAAGAAAGAAAAAGAGAGGAAAGAAAGTGAGAGTGAAAGAAAGAAAAAAAAGAATGTACGAGAGAAAGAAAGAGGAAGAGAAAGAGGGAGAGATAACGGGATTCTTGTTCTATTGCCCAGGCTGTAATGCAGTCTAAAAATGGGTATTAAAAACCTCTTTTATGCCAATAATTGTGCTTAACAATGGAGACAGGAAGGAATAAGAGATGAAAATAACAGACAAGCAGCCAACCAATATTTTATTTAAACCTATGAAATGCTATGCAATTGCTGAGGAGTGATTTACTTCCAATTATGTGGTCACTTTTAAAATAGGTGTAATGTGATACTGAGAAAAATGTATGTTTTGTGGATTTGGGGTGGAGAGTTTTGTAAATATTTGTTAATACTTGTTCCAAGTCTGAGTTCAAGTCCTGGATATCCTTGTTAATTTTCTATCTCGTTGGTCTGTCTAATATTGACAATGTAATGTTAAAGTCTCCCACTATTATTGTGTGGGAGTCAAAGTCTCTTTGTAAGTCATTAAGAACCTGCCTTATGTATCTGGGTGTTCTTGTACTGGGTGTGTATATATTTAGGATTGTTAGCTGTTCTTGTTGCATTGATCCTTTCACCACCATGTAATGTCCCTCTTTGTTTCTTATGGTGTTTGTTGCTTTAAAGTCTGTTTTATCAGAGATGAAAATTGCAGCTTCTGGTTTTTTTGTTTTTTTTTGTTTGTTTGTTTGTTTTTTTCTCTCCATTTGGTTGGTGTGTCTTCCTCCATCTCTCTGTTTTGAGTCTTTGTGTATCCTTGCATGTGAGATGGGTCTAGATACAGCATACCGATGGATTTTAGCTTTTTATCCAATTTGCCTGTCTATGTCTTTTGATTGGGGCATTTAGTCCATTTAAATTTAGGATTAATATTGATATATGTGAGT
>CAUYLG010007992.1:0-22606 GCA_963573385.1 Cacajao melanocephalus | reverse complement strand
TTGTTATTTTCATCCCTTATTCCTTCCTGTCTCCATTGTTAAGCACAATTATTGGCATAAAAGAGGTTTTTAATACCCATTTTTAGACTGCATTCTAGCCTGGGCAATAGAACAAGAATCCCGTTCTCTGTCCCTCTTTCTCTTCCTCTTTCTTTCTTTCATACTTTTTTTCTTTCTTTCACTCTTTCTTTCTTTCTTTTCTTTTTCTTTCTTTCAAAAAAAAAATGATACGATATAAAAAAGAATCAGGCAGGGTATGACCACAGTGCAGCAAGACTAATTTATGCTAATTTATGTCTTTCCTTAGGTCAGTTTTCTTGAAATTGATCTAAAAACTAAGATTTCCCTAATAATTCTCAAAAAAATATCAATTATTCTCCATCAAGCAATTTATAAAAGTGCCTGTCTCATCAGAGCCTTGCCAGGAATGGGTGTTACTATTTTAAAGATATCTTCACTAGCAGGATACTGCATATACATCTTTATTAAAAAATTATTTATTGTCCAGGAGCAGTGTCTCACGCCTGTAATCCCAGCACTTTGGGCGGCTGAGGCTGGTGGATCACCTGAGCTCGGGAGTTCGAGACCAGACTGACCAACATGGAGAAACCCTGTCTTTACTAAAAAATACAAAATTAGCCGGGTGTGGTGATGCGCATCTGTAATCCCAGATACTTGGGAGGCTGAGACAGCAGAATGGCTTGAACCTGGGGGGCAGAGGTTGCAGTGAGCTGGGATGACGCCATTGCACAGCCATGGAGTCTCGCTCTGTCACCCAGGCTGGAGTGCCTTGGCACGACCTTGGCTCAGTGCAACCTCTGCCTCCCAGGTTCAAGCCATTCTCCTGCCTCAGGCTTCCAAGTGGCTGGGATTACAGGCATCTACCACCATGCCTGGCTAATTTTTGTATTTTTACTAGAGACAAGGTTTCACCATGTTGACCAGGCTAGTCTCAAACTCCCAACCTCAGGTGATCTGCCCACCTTGGCCTCCCAAAGTGCTAGGATTACAGGCGTGAGTCACCATACCCGGCCTTATTTTTGATTTTAGAGACAAGGTCTCCCTCTGTCTCCTAAACTGGAGTGCATGGTGCAGTTAGTGCTCACTTCAGCCTTGACCTTCTAGGCTCAAGTGATCCTCCCACCTCAGTCTCCCAAGTCGCTGGAACCACAGTCATCAACTACCAGGCCAAGCTAACTTTTATGTAGAGATGGGGATCTCGCTGTGTTGCCCAGGCTGGTCTCAAACTCCTGGGTTCAAGCAAACTTCCTGCCTTGGCCTCCCAAAATACTGGACTTACAGGGTGAGCCACCGTGTGTGGCTTGTGTATAAATCCTGACTTTTTGAATCACAGAATTCCAGGCTTAGCTGGGACGTGTAAGGTGTCCCTCGATTCATATTTAGGGACTCAGTTGCTTACCCTGGGCTGGGTGGATTTTCAGGGCCGTTAACTCACATGTGTGGGCTGCCCGTCGCCAGTCCCCACCTCTGCTTCCAGTTAGATAGGAGCCTCCTCTGGGAGACATCAAGGTGTCCAAGTTGGCCAGGCAGCTGCGTCTGGAGTGGGAGACCCCAGATAAACAGGTTCGTGCTGAGGTGCAGTTCCGGCACCGGACACACAGTAGCCCATGGAAGTTGGTGAGTTTATTTCCCAAGTCCACGGTGGGCACGGGCGTCTCCTGAGCATCTGCATCCCCACATCAGTCTCACCATCTCTGTGTCTGTCACTCCTCCCAACCAGCCCCTACTCTAGCCCCTGAGGTCTTTTTTTTTTTTCCTAGATGGAATCTAGTTCTGTTGCCCAGGCTGGATTGCAGTGGCCTTATCTTGGCTCACTGCAACCTCTGCCTCCTGGTTTCAAGCAATTCTCCTGCCTCAGCCTCCTGAGTAGCTGGGACTATAGGTGCTTGCCACCACACCCAGATACTTTTTGTATTTTTAGTAGAGACGGGGTTTCACCGTGTTAGCCAAGATGGTCTAGATCTCCTGACCTCATGTTCTGCCCACTTCGGCCTCCCAAAGTGCTGGGTTTACAGGTGTGAGCCACCATGCCCGGCCTTATTTTTTAATTTAAAAAAATTTATTTAAAAAAAGAAGATCGTGGCCGAGTGTGGTGGCTCACGTCTGTAATCTCAGCTCTTTGGGAGGCCAAGGTGGAATGGATAGCTTGAGGCCAGGAGTTCTAAACCAGCTTCAGCATCATGGTGAAACCCCGTCTCTACCAAAAATGCAAAAATTAGCTGAGTGTGATGGTGCATGCCTGTAGTTCCAACTACCCGGGAGGCTGAGGTGGGAGGATGGCCTGAGCCCTGGGAGGTTGTGGCTTCAGTGAGCTGTGATTTCACCACTGCACTCTAGCTTAGATGACAGAGTGAGACCCTGTCTCAGATAAATAAGTAAATAATTTAAAATAAATAATTGTAAAACAGCAAATATTTTTCAGCACCAAAATGCAAAACAATATGCGTATACATTCTTATTCTAAGGTGACTTGTGGACTTCAGGATGGTGATACTGGTGAGAATAATAATAGTAATGACAACAGCAGCGGCAGCAAGTTGGCATTAATTGAGCACCTACTGTATGCCAGGCCCAATGCTGAGTTATTTGTGTGCCTCTTGCCCTACCCCATAGTTCAGTATTGGATTACTTCCATTTTGCAGGTGGGGAAACAAATCAACACTTGGGCCGAGCGCGGTAGCTTACGCCTGTAATCCCAGCACTTTGGGAGGCTGAGGCAGGTGGATCATCTGAGGTCATGAGTTCGAGACCAGCCTGACCAACATGGAGAAACCCCATCTCTACTAAAAATACAAAATTAGACGGGCATGGTGGTGGGTGCCTGTAATCCCAGCTACTGGGAAGGCTGAGGCAGGAGAATGGCTTGAACCCCAGAGGCAGAGGTTGTAGTGAGGTGAGATCACGCCACTGCACTCTAGCCTGGACAACAAGAGCAAAACTCCATCTAAAAAAAAAGGCTTGGAGAGGGTGAGAAGCTTTTGGCCAAGGTCATGACTCCAGGACTTGAATTCAGGGCAAGGATGAATGTGGGTGATCCTAGAGGCCATAAGGGGACAGGGCCTGTCCTGTCCTTCTGAGCCCCCAGGGCCCAGCACGTGGCTCTGTACACAGTTGGAATTCAATAAGTGCATGATGGCTAAATGACCAGTGCCAAATGCTGGACAATTCTTTTTTTTTTTTTCTTTCAGATGGAGTTCCGCTTTTGTTGCCCAGGCTGAAGTGCAATGGCACAATCTCAGCTCACCGCAACCTCTGCTTCCCGGGTTCAAGCGATTCTCCTGCATCAGCCTCCCAAAGTGCTGGGATGACAGGCCTGAGCCACCACGCCCAGCCCAGTCCTGGACAATTCTTAAAGCCTGTTGTTCAACCCTCCTCTTCCCAGAGTCCTGCCTCTGCCCCCTGGAGATGAATGTGGCCCAGGAATTCCAGCTCCGCCGATGGCACTGGGGGAACCAGGGAAGTCTCTGGAGCAAGTGGAGCAGCCCTGTGTTTGTTCCCCCTGGTAAGATCACTCCAGGCCATGGGAACTGGAGCAGGCATTAGAAATAAGGCTGCAGCCAGAGGTGGTGGTGCACCCCTGTAGTACCAGCTGCTCAGGAGGCTGAGGCAGGAGGATCACTCGAGGCCAGTGATTTGAGACCAGCCTGGGCAACATAGCGAGACTCTGTCTCTAAAAAATAAAATAAATGGGGGCCGGACATGGTGGCTGATGCCTGTAATCCCAGCACTTTGGGAGGATGAGGTGGGTGGGTCACTTGAGGTCAGGAGTTCGAGACCAGCCTGGCCAACACAGTGAAACCCCATCTCTACTAAAAATACAAAAATTAGCCAGGCATGGTGGCGCGTGCCTATAATCCCAGCTACTTGGGAAGCAGAGGGAGGAGAATTGCTTAAACCTAGGAGGTGGAGGTTGCAGTGATCTGAGATCATGCCACTGCACTCCAGCCTGGGCGACAGAGCGAGACTCCCTCTCAAAAAATAAAAAAAAAATTAAAAAAAATAATAAAATGGAAAAAAGAAATAAGGCAGCAAGCACTAGAAACAAGGTGGCGAGTGTTGGCAGTAAGGCAGAGGGAGAAAGGAGTGCTCAAATCCTGGCAATGTGGCATCTGGTATTGCTGCACCCACTTTTGGGTTTGTTGTTTTGTTTTATTTTGAGACAGTGACTCGCTCTGTCACCCAGGCTGAAGTGCAGTGCCATGATCTCAGCTCACTGCAACTTCCACCTCCCAGATTCAAGTGATTCTCCTGCCTCAGCCTCCCTAGTAGCTGGGATTACAGGCGCGCATCATTACGCCCGGCTAATTTTGTATTTTTAGTAGAAACAGCGTTTCCCCATGTTGGCCAGGCTGGTCTTAAAGTCCTGCCTTATGTGATCCTCCTGCCTCGGCCTCCCAAAGCGCTGGGATTCCAGACCTGAGCCACTGCACCCGGCCCGCTGTAGGGCTTTATCAAGTAAGAATCATCAGGTTGAACCTCACAGTGTCTCAGGGACATTGTCACCTGCAGGTGGCCGAGGGTACTAAATGAGAAATGAGTGAGAGGGTTTCAAACCATGCAGAAAGGCCTGGTGCAGTGGCTCAAGCCTGTAATCCCAGCACTTTGGGAGGCCAGGGCCAGAAGATTGATTGTTTGAGGCCAGGAGTTTAAGACAAGCCTGGGAATCAATGCGAGACCCTGTCTCCAGTCTATAAAACAACAGCAGCCACAACAAAACCATGTAGAGAAATACATTTGCATTCAAAGAAAAACTTAAGAGGTCTGTCGTTGGGATGCTGAAGTGGGCGGATCACGAGGTCAAGAGTTGAAGACCAGCCTAGCTAACATGGTGAAACCCCGTCTCTACTAAAAATACAAAAGAGCTGGGTGTGGTGCGTTCCATTAGTCCCAGCTACTTGGGAGGCTTAGGCAGGAGAATCGCTTGAACCCAGGAGGCTGAGGTTGCAGTGAGCCGAGATTGCACAACTGCACTCCAACCTGGGCTATAGAGTGAAACTCAACACCACCACCCCTCTCACAAAAAAGCAGGCAACATGAAATTACAGGTGGTAGTTATCCCTGGGGACACAAATTATGTTAACTTTTTCCAGTTTTCTCTCTTTTCCACATTTGGGCAGCGAGGGATTTTGACTTTGTAAATGTGGAGAATCCATTATTTACAAACAGAACATCCATGAGTCTTTCTCTCCTTTCAATTTGTGTGATTGATTTTGTTCTGATGCAGAAAACCCCCCACCACCTCAGGTGAGGTTCTCGGTGGAGCAGCTGGGCCGGGATGGCAGGAGGCGGCTGACCCTGAAAGAGCAGGTAATGGGGCTATGACAGGGCTGTGGGGTGGCCTGGGATGGGGAGCAGGAGGCAGAAGGCTGGAAGGGGATGAGCAAGTGGGAGATGGAGGGAGATGAGATGTAGAGATGGCAGGAAGTGGGCAGATTATGGGTTTAATTCTGAAGGTAATAGGGAGCCATAGAGTGTGTGTGAGCAGTGGGGAGGGACATGATTGGACTCAGAGGTTCACAGGTTTTCTCTGGCTCCTGTGTGAGAAACAGACTGTGGGGAAATTGCACAGAAGCCAGAAGGCCAGAAGGAGATAATGGTGATCGCATTTGGCCAGGTAGCAGATCATTGCTTAAGTCCCAAAACAACCCATTAAATGCAGTCTGATCAGCCCCATTTTACAGAGAGACTATCTGTAGTCTGAGTCACAGAGGGACTATCTCTGTTGAGACAAAGCTGACAGATATTCCACTCATTGGCTGTACCATAGTCATCTTAGCCAGGTCCCTCATTAGCTGTTGCTATAAGGCTGTGGCAAAAAGCCTTTACTTCCTATGTTCCTCTAACTCACATTCCTTTTCTAAGGAAAAATTTTCTGGCTTGAGGTAACTGGGTTAACAGATGGAAACATTTTTGTTTTCCTAAGTCTCAGTAGCTTTTGTCAATTCCTCCCCCCTACCCAGCTAGCTGTGTGCTGGAGGTGAATGCCTGTTTCACAGCAGCGTCGCCAGCATTGAGGTGTATTATCTTTTTAAAATTGTTGATGCATGTTATTGGCTGTGGCCTTTGGCCAAGTGTGTCCTCACAGGCTGTGTCCTGCTGTCTGCCCGTGGGATGATGAGTGTGATGAGGTCCCCACGAGTTGTCTTTTATACTCATGACAGCCAACCCAGCTGGAGCTTCCAGAAGGCTGTCGAGGGCTGGCGTCTGGCGCGGAGGTCACCTACCGAGTGCGCCTCCACATGCTGTCCTGCCCATGTAAGGCCAAGGCCACCAGGACTGTGCACCTGGGAAAAATGCTCAATCTCTCAGGTGCTGCCTACAACGTGACTGTCACCTCCTGGACCGATTTGGTCCCGGCCCGAATCAGACATGGCACATTCCGGCTGACACCCACACAGGTGCCTTCTCTGGGTGGGGAGGGCGGCATGAGGGCCTCTCAGAGCTGAGGACCTACTCTGAGCCTCAGCTAGACCAGAATGAGATGAGTGAGGTGGGAAATTTTAAGGGAGTGTCTAATTTTAAGGGTATGTCAAAAATTCAGTAGTGGGCCGGGCGCAGTGGCTCAAGCCTGTGATCCCAGCACTTTGGGAGGCCAAGGTGGGAGGCTTACCCAAGGTCAGGAGTTCATGACCAGTCTGGCCAACCTGTTGAAATCTGGTCTCTACTAAAAATAGAAAAATTAGCTGGGCTTGGTGGTGCGTGTCTCTAATCCCAGCTACTCAGGAGGCTGAGGCAGGAGAATTGCTTGAACCCGGGAGCCGGAGGTTGCAGTGAGCCGAGACTGCACCACTGCACTCCAGCTGGGTGACAAAAGAGAAACCTGTCTCAAAAAAAAAATTCAGTAATCAGGATCCATAATGCAGTTTTGTTTGTTTTTAAGAGACAGGGCTTAGCTGTGTTACCCAGGCTGGACTTGAACCTCTGGGCTCAAGCAGTCTTTCTCCCTCAGCCTCCCGAATAGCTGGGAATATAGACATGCACCATCATGCCTGGATATCATGCAATATTGGGAAAAAAAAAAAAAACTAGCTGAGCCACTGCACTCCACCCTGAGTAAGAGAATGAGACCCTGTCTCTTAAAAAACTATTTTTTTGAGAGGGAGTCTTGCTCTGTCACCAGGCACCAGGCTGAAATGCAGTGGCGTGATCTCGGCCCACTGCATCCTCCGCCTCCCAGGTTCAAGCAATTCTCCTGCCTCAGCCTCCCGAGTAGCTGGGACTACAGGCATGCGCCACCACATCCAGCTAATTTTTGTATTTTAGTAGGGAAGGGGTTTCACTATGTTGGCCAGGATAGTCTCGATTTCTTGACTTCATGATCTGCCCGCCTTGGCCTCCCAAAGTGCTGGGATTACAGGCGTGAGCCACTGTGCCCTACTTAAAAATCTTTTTAAAAGAATCAGCCAGACACGGTGGTGCACACCAGTACTCCTGGCTACTTGGGCGGCTGAGGTGGGAGGATGGCTGGAACGTGTGAGGCAGAGATTGCAGTGAACCGAGATCGTGCCACTGCACTCCAGCCTGGTGATACAGCTACACTCTGTCAAAAAAAAAAAAAAAAAAAAAAAAGCTAGAATTAACCCTGTGTTTAAGACCTTTTTCCTTTTTTTCTTGTGATGGAGTCTCACTCTGTCAGGCTAGGGTGCCATGGCACGATCTCAGCTCCCTGCAGCCTCTACCTCCCAGGTTCAAGCAGTTCTCCTGCCTCACCCTTCCAAGTAGCTGGGACTACATGCACCACCACACCTGGCTAATTTTGCATTTTTAGTAGAGATAGGGTTTCACTGTGTTGGCCAGGCTGGTCTTGAACTCCTGACCTCAAGTGATTCATCTGCCTTGGCCTCCCAAAGTGTTGGGATTATAGATGTGCACCACTGTTCCCAGTCTAATTTTTGTATTTTTAGTATAGATGGGATTTCACCATGTTGGCCAGGCTGGTCTCAAGCTCCTTACCTCAGGTGACCCACCCACCTCGGCCTCCCAAAGTGCTGGGATTACAGGTGTGAGCCATCGTGCCTGGCCTACTATTATTATTATTTTTGAGCTAGGTTCTCGGCCTCTTGGCAGACTGGAGTGCAATGGTGCAGTCATGGCTCACTGCAGCCTTGAATTCTCAGGCTTAAGAGATCCTCCCACCTCAGCCTCCTGAGTAGCTGGGATTACAGGCGGGAGCCACCGCGCCTGGCTAATTTTTATTTTTGTAGAGACAGGGGTCTCTCTGTGTTGGCCATGCTGGTCTGGAACTCCTGGGCTCAAGCCATCCACCCACCTCCGCCTCCCAAAGTGCTGGGATTATAGGCTTGAGCCACTGCACCCACCCTGGTCCCCTATTACAGTGAAGTGCTGCCTGTAACGCTCTCAGCCTTGGCTTGGCACATGCAGTTGGCACTCAGCAAACGGTGGTTGCTATCCCCAGAATTGCAGGCAGTACCCGTCTCTCTGACATTCGTGCAGATGCCCTGGCGAGAGGGTGTGGGAGAGATCTGCCCAAGGACTGAGTGGGCATGTGCTCGTGCTTCTGAGTTTGGCATGAGACCACCCGTGGGGCCGGTCAGGCCAGGGAGGTCTGGTCTTGGATCATCACTCTCCCCGCCCAGGTGAGGCGAGTGGGTGGGCGGCCTTGTATCTGCTGCCGCCGGAGACACTCGCCAGGCTGGAGGTGGGCATAATGGCAGTACAGGAAGCCCTCACAATGAATATCCTGGCAGGGAGACAGCAGTTAGGCTGGAGGAGGACTCAGCTCATTCAAACACCATCTGCTGACTGGGTGCGGTGGCTCACACCTGTAATCCCAGAACTTTGGGAAGCCAAGGCAGGTGGATCACTGGAGTTCAGGAGTTCAAGACCAGCCTGGGCAACACAGTGAAAACTGGTCTCCACCAAAAATAGAAAAAATTCACTGGGCATGGTGGTGCGTACCTGTAGTCCAAGCTACTCAGGAGGCTGAGGCAGGAGAATTGTCAGAACCAGGGAGGTGGGGGTTGCAGTGAGCTGAGATCATGCCACTGTACTCTAGCCTGGGCAACAGAGCAAGACTCCATCTCCAAAGAAAAAGGAAAAAAAAACAGGCCAGGTGCAGTGGCTCATGCCCATAATCCCAGCACTTTGGGAGGCCGAGGTGGGTGGATCACGAGGTCAGGAGTTCAAGACCAGCCTGGCCAAGATAATGAAACCCTGTCTCTACTAAAACTACAAAAATTAGCTGGGCCTGGTGGCAGGCGACTGTAATCCCAGTTACTCAGGAGGCTGAGGCAGGAGAATCACTTGAACCTGGGTGGCAGAGGTTGCAGTGAGCCGAGATCACGCCATTGCACACTGCAGCCTGGGCCACAGAGCAAGACTCCATCTGAAAAAAAAAGAAAAAAAACCGAACACCATCTGCCACTCACTTTGTGCCTGGTACCCAGGGAACCTCCAGTGCAGGGAAACAGCAAAACAGAGACACCCCTGGCTCTGCAGGGTCAGAGTATAGATGAGAACATGAGAGAGAGGCTGCAGAGCCAGAGAAGCGGCTGGGGAGAGGGGCAGCAACTGTCTCCACAGGTCCCTCCCATCTCCTTCCACACAACCAGTGGCTCTGAACATCAGCGTTGGAACCAGTGGGACTACCATGTACTGGCCAGCCTGGGCTTGCAGCACGACCTACTGCATTGAGTGGCAGCCTATGGGCCAGGATGGGAGCCTTGCCACCTGCAGCCTGACTGCACCTCAAGACCCGGATCTGGCTGGAATGGGTACAGTGCCCGCCTCTGCCTCTGCACCTTCCCTTTTAGCTCCTGGCGGGTTCAGACCTGCAAGGAAAGCACCTAGTGGGTGTCTAAGGCCCAGAGAGGTGTTGCTGCTTACTTGAAGTCACACAGAGGTAGGGACAGGGTGAGGTTTGGAACCTTTCACCCATGCAGGTCTGGAAACTCCTGCTGGCATCCTGGGCTCAGGTCCGAGCAGGTCTGACACCTGCAGGTAATGAATCGCACATACTTGCTGTTAAAAGAAAGTCATTAAGAGGGGGAAATAAAAGCAAAAAAAAATGAATTTCACATCCTAGGGTGTTGGTTAAATATTCAGTCGTACCAGGGAAGGTGGCAGTTTGAGAGATGCTGGTGGCAAGTTAATGAGGAGTCTTTAGGGAAAGGGGGACTGTGAGGCTCTGGTGGCTTCTCATTCTCCTGCTTCCTGCCCTGGGCCTGGCCGGAGTCCCAGGAAGCCTCAATGTCAGCCTGTTTCTTGAGAAATTCACAGCCTGAGGAGACAGGGCTGGACACAGAACCCCTAGCCCTTTTACTGGGTGCGGTGTCTCACACCTGTAAACCCAGCAGTTTGGGAGGCCAAGGTGGGCAGATCACCTGATGTTAGGAGTTCAAGACCAGCCCGGCCAACGTGGAGAAACCCTGTCTCTACTAAAAATATAAAAATTGGCCAGGTGTGGTGGCTCACGCCTATAATCCTAGCACTTTGGGAGGCCGAGGTGGGTGGATCACATGAAGTCAGGAGTTTAAGACCAGTCTGGCCATCATAGTGAAACCCCATCTTTAAAAAAAAATATATATATATATATATATATATATAAATTAGCCAGGCATGGTGGCGTGTGTCTGTAATCCCAGCTACTTGGGAGGCCGAGGCAAGAGAATCACTTGAACCTGGGAGGTGGAGGTTGCAGTAAGTCGAGATCGCGCCACTGCACTCCAGCCTGCGTGACAGAGCAAGACTCTGCCTCAAAGAAAAAAAAAAAAAAAAAGAACCCCTGCTTCCATGGAGTAAGGGCCGGGTTAGAGGGGGATGGGGATGGGTTAGGGGTGTTACACAGTGAAGGGATCCTGGAGGAGGGGATTTTGGTGCAAGGGCTTTGAAGCATGAGTAGGAGTTTTCTGGGGGGTTCCTGTCAGATGGCACAGCCAGTGCAAAGGTGCAGAGATGGGAACACAGTCTACTGAATGGCTTGACCTTTATTTATTCTTCCAGCAACCTATAGCTGCAGTTGAGAGTTTGGGGCAATGGAGCAGGAGAAGTGTTACTGCATTACTGTCTTGACCTCTGCACACCCAGAGAAGCTCACCTTGTAGTCTACGGTTCTGTCCACCTACCACTTTGGAGGCAATTGTAAGCGGCCCAGACGTACAGGTTTACACTTTTTTTCTTTTTAAACAATTTTACAAAATAGAGGCCAGGTGTGGTGGCTCACGCCTGTTATCCCAGCACTTTGGGAGGCTGAGGCGGGTGGATCACCGGAGGTCAAGAGTTCAAAACCAGCCTGGCCAACATGGCGAAACCCTGTCTCTACTAAAAATACAAAAATTAGCTGGGTGTGGTGGTGCATGCCTGTAATTCCAGCTACATGGGAGGCTGAGGCAGGAGAATCACTTGAACCCAGGAGGCAGAGGTTGCAGTGAGCCGAGATCATGCCACTGTACTTCAACCTGGGTGACAGAGCAAGACTTCATCTCAAAATAAACAAATAAAATGAAATAAAGGCAGGGTCTCGTTGTGTTGCCCAAGTTGGTCTCAAACTCCTGGACTAAAGCAATCCTCCCACCTCGGCCCCGCAAAGGTCTGGGATTATAGGCGTGAACCACCACGCCCGGCCATCTGGCACCTACTGCACGTCAGGCCAGACATTGGAAGTCAGGATGGCAAAGACATTCTGAGTGGGATTGTTCATATTTTTCTTTTTTTGGAGACAGAGTCTTGCTCTGTTGCCCAGGCTGGAATGCAGTGGCTCCCTGCAGCCTTGAATTCCTGGTATCAAGTGATCTTCCCACCTTGGCCTCCTGAGTAGTTAGGACTACAGGCACATGCCACCATGGTTGGTGAGTGTTTTTCTTTTTGTAGAGACAAGGTCTCACTGTGTTGCCCAGGCTGATCTTAAACTCCTGGCCATCCACCAGCCTCAACCTCCCATGGTGCTGGGATTACAGGGGTGAGCGATTCTGTCTGGCTTAACAGCATTATCTTTTTTTTTTTTTTTGAGATGGAGCCTCGGCCTGATGCCCAGGCTGGATTCAATGGCGTGATCTTGGCTCACTGCAACCTCCACCTCCTGGGTTCAAGCGATTCTTCTGCCTCAGCCTCCCGAGTAGCTGGGATTACGGGAGCCCACTATGACACTTGACTAATTTTTTGTATCTTTCATAGAGATGGGGTTTCACCATGTTGGGAGGCTGGTCTTGAACTCTTTGGCCTCCCAAAGTGCTGGGATTACAGGCGTAAGCCACCTTGCCTGGCCAGCAGGGCCCATTTTATAGATAAGAAAACTGAGCCCCGGGAAGGAGAGTGACAGTGACTGGATTGTGGAACCAGAATTCAAACCCAGCCCACCTGACTCTGTGGCCAGTGTTACCCGCTTCTCTAGACAAGAGGGAGGCTGGGCATTCAGGAAGTACTCAACTGGTACTCTTTTTTTTTTTTTGAGACAGACTCTGGCTCTGTGACCCAGGCTGGAGTGCAGTGGCATGATCTTGGCTCACTGCAACCTCCACCTCCCTGGTTCAAGTGATTCTCATGCCTCAGCCTCCCAAGCAGGTGGCCACCACCACGCCCAGCTAATTTTTGTATTTTTAGTAGAGACGGCGTTTCACCATGTTGCCCATGCTGGTCTAGAACTCCTGATCTTAAGTGATCTCACCACCTCGGCCTCCCAAAGTGCTGGGATGACAGGCGCGAGCCACTGCGCCCGGTCTCCACCAGCACCTTGGCGTTGACTGTGACAGTGGTACTGGTTGCAGTCTCAGTGGCTGGGACGCCGCCCCACGTCTCGGTGAAGAATCACAGCTCAGACTCAGTGTCTGTGGAGTGGGCGCCATCTCTGCTGAGCACCTGTCCCGGCGTCCTGAAGGAATATGTCATCCGCTGCCGAGATGAAGACAGCAACTAGGTGTCAGGTACGTGAGGCAGTGCAGGCCTGGCTCGGGGAGGAAGGGAGGATCCTGGCCTGAGATCTCCCTTGCTGTGTGACCCTGGGCACCTTGCCGACCCTCTCTGGGTTTTGGTTATCCTACCCTTAAAACAAGAGAATTGGACTTGTGGGTCTTTTTTTTTTTAATTCTAATTTTATAGTCAGGGACTCACTCTGTGCCAGGCTGGACGGCAGTGATGCCATCATAGCTCACTGCAGCCTCAACCTCCTGGGCTCAAGCGATCCTCCCACCTCAGCCTCCCTAATAGCTGGAAGCTCAGGTGTACACCACTGTGCACAGTTAGTGTTCTGTTTTCTGCAGAAACGAGGTCTTGCTATACTGCCTGGGCTGGGTTGTTTTTGTTTTGTTTTGTGTGTGCTTTTTTTTTTGAGATGGAGTCTGGCTCTGGCACCCAGGCTGGAGTGCAGTGGCTCGATCTCAGCTCACTGCAACCTCCGCCTCCCAGGTTCAAGTGATTCTCCTGTCTCAGCCCCCCAAGTAGCTGGGATTACAGGACCCACCACCACGCCCAGCTAATTTTTGTATTTTTAGTAGAGACGAGGTTTCACCATGTTGACCAGACTGGTCTTGAACTCTTGACCTCAGGTGATCCACCCGCCTTGGCTTCCCAAAGTGCTGGGATTACAGGCTTGAGCCACTACACCCAGGTGAACTCGAGGGTCATGATCACCCCTTGCAGAGCTTGGAGAAGGCTGGGTGGGCACCAGCCTAGTGCTTATAATGTGTTGGGTCTGTCCCTGGGAGGCTGCGTCTCACATGTAGCAGCAGTTTAACTCCCATCAAGCAGGGATGACTGTCTCTGTTCCACAGATCAGGAAACCGAAGCTTGGAGAGGGGATCTGATGGGGGGTTTAGCTGGGAGGGTTCTCGGCTTTGCCCGGGAAAGAGTTCACAGGCAAGTTGGTGGTGTTAGACAGAAACTTTTACTGAAGTGGCCATGTGCAGCAGCAGCAAAAGTCCTGCCCCTTGCAGAGTGGGGACACCCTACAGGCAGGGCAGCTACCTCTCCTATTTATACCCGCTTTTAGTTACATGCAAATGAAGGGGTGGTTTATGCAGAAATTGCTAGGATGAGGGTGGTAACGTCGGAGTTGTGGGTTCATTGCCGTGGACGGGGGTGGTAATTTTTGGGGTGTTGCCCCACGGGATGTGTGACGACAGGCGCAGGGCAGACAGGAGGCAGGTGCATTGGAGCTTCGAGGACCTCTGGGTTATCTGGGTCCAAATTTGACTCCCTAGAAGCTGCCATGAAATGGAAGCGACTGTACACTGCTGGACCTGGCGTCCGTGGGGCAGGAGCAGACCCTGCCTGGAGTAGAACAGCAGACCTGTTCTGGAGTAGAATAGACTGAGAATGGGGGCAAAGGGGACTGAGATGGATCCCGGGAGCACTAGATGGGGAGTCCGGACTCAGGGCTCCCTGCAGCATTGTGGGTCTTGAAGCTTGGAGGATTCAGGCATATGGGAGAAGGGTCTGTAAACATGGTGGGGAAGACGATGGTCCTCCCACTCCACCCCCACCCCCCTAAAAAATGGGGGTGATGATAATGAGCTTTCAGAGCTGTTCAAAATCACCCTAAATGAGCCTCCTCTTGGGTGTTTTTTTTCCAATTGAAGCTTGAATGTCCTGCTCAAAATCTCCAAATAGACTGGGCATTCATTCATTCATTCCACATATATTTATTAATCTTTTCCTCTGGGCCTCCTCCAGGAGCACCTAATCTTGGGGAGACAAAGCCAGATGAGAGCTCAGAACCCTGCTAAGTTAGGACTGAACAGGGGAAGGGAGGGCCTGGGGAGTGGAGCAGCCTGGCCCTCCCAAACGGGAGCTCCTTCCTCCTCCCACCCAGCAACTCACAGCAGGACCTTCGCCCCGCGTACATACCCTGAGTCCTCCCCCGTCCTGCTCACACCACCCCACCTCCCCCACATCCTGCAGCCGCCGCCCCCTGATCTCCACTGTGGTCCGAGCCAGAGTGTTGGAAGGGCTCCTGAAATCCCACACCAGCCCCAGCGATTAGCAGGCGGTCTCAGATTCCCCCCATCGCCACCAGGTGGCAGCAGCGGCTCGTGTCTCCCAGGCGCAGCCCGCCCCCGCCTACTCCTACCGCCTTTGCTAAACAGACTTTTCCGGTTTCAGACAGAGGAGGGGAATGAAGGCCCAGAACGACTGAATTTTATGGCAAAAAAGAGTGAGGCCTCTTGGGGAGAAACCCCTGGCAGCCAATAGGGCCAGGAGGCAAGAGGCCCAGGCCCCACCCATTTGGTGGTGGGGAGCGTTGGTTTCCCCATCGATGCATCTAGATGGGGAAACAGAGGCCTGGGCCCCAGTGCCCCAGCCACACGGTAGCAGCTCAGAGTTTTGCAAAAGCCACCGCCCCGCTCCGGATCCGCCACCTCTCAGCTTCTGCTTAAGCCGTTCCCTCCAGCAGACATGCCCCTCTCTTGAGCGGTTATCCTCCCTATTTTAATTAATTAATTAATTAATTTACTGAGATGGAGTCTCGCTCTTGTTGCCCAGGGCAGAGTGCAGTGGCATGATCTCCGCTCACTGCAACCTCCGCCTCCCAGGTGTAAGTGAGTCTCCTCCCTCAGCCTCCCAAGTAGCTGGGATTACAGGCGCTCACCATCATGCCCGGCTAAAACGTTTTTCGTATTTTTAGTAGAGATGGCGTTTCACCATGTTGGCCAGGCTGGTCTCGAACTGCTAACCTCAAGTGATTTTACAAAATAGAGGCCGGGTGTCGTGGCTCACCCTTGTTATCCCAGCACTTTGGGAGGCCAAGGTGGGTGGAACACCTGAAGTCAACAGTTCGAAACCAGCCTGGCCAACATGGTGAAACCCTGTCTTTACTGAAAATACAAAAATTTGTTAGGTGTGGTGGTATGTGCCTGTAATTCCAGCTATACGGGAGGCTGAGGCAGGAGAATCGCTTGAACCCAGGAGGCGGAGGTACGGAGGTCAGAACTGTAGGGCTCCTGCTTGTGGCATGCAGCCTCCTTCGCCGGCACCGCCCCGGGCACCACCTCCAGCCTTGTCCTGTGCGGCTGCGGCCTGAAAGCGCCGACACTGCGGCCGGCCATCCGGGCATGCCAATGCGCATGCGCAAGCGGCGCGTGACAGGCGTGAGCGCTGAGCCGTGGCTCGCGTCACAGTGACGGCCACCGTGGCCTGGGGAACCATCTCAATGGCTTGGCAAAGCAGGGGCCCACTGTGGCAGTGTCTCGGCATTGAGCGACGACCCCCACCTCACGGAGATCGTCGCCAGGGTCCCGCCATTTCCGGAGTCCGGCAGGGCGGAACCAGGCTGAGAAAAGATCCAGCGGAGCTTCAGGGATGCCCAGGGCGATCGATCCTCAAGGATCCCCTAGATGCTTCAGGCTTGCCCAGACAGTGTAGGGGTGCGTCTCCTGGAAAGCTGTCCCTGCTGGGATTTCCAGGTAAGGTCAGCCTGTGTGCTGCGGGGCCGCTCTACCCTGGAGGGGCTTCCTGGCACAGAGCAGAACCTCACAGCCTCAGGAGCTGCGTGCGACTGTTGGATGATGTCTCTGTGTGTCTTTGTGTATGTGCGTCTATCTGTGTGTGTATCTAGCTCTGTGTATGTTCACGTGTGTGTGTGTGCGCTAGCGCTGTATGCTTGACTCGGAGTGTGGCCAGCGCACTGCGGCGCCCTTTCTCTGTAGTCCGCCTAGGTTCTGGTCCGTGTCTGTCCTTGGCCCAGCTTAGGGGCTGTGGGGCCCCGTGTTCTCTGTGTTGTTCCTGATTTCTGAAGCCTCAGTGTAGCGGGGGTCTGGCTTCAGTGAGCCTGTGATTCTGTATTTCTAGTAGGCACTCAGAGGATGCCAGTGCTTATGGGTTATGATTGGTATTTCCAGAAACAAGTCTCTGTAGTGTTCTTTGCAAGTAAGAATTGTAGGTGTAGGATCTGCATGTAAAGAATATAGTCCAGATACAGTCTCTTCGTTTTTCATCCTAACTACTTTCATAAGATAATTAAAACACACTGAATGGCAATAGACATGGAAACAGATAGTTCCTAAATTGATTTTATTTAAATGACTCATTTAGTTGCCTCATGTTTATCTAGGGACAGATGAAATGGTATGCAGTTAGCCACGGGATGAAATCACAGAGGGCTTGGTATCATGAAGAACTGAAATCACAGCAATTGTCAGAAAATATTAGCATATATACAGTATCATGCCATTCTGTTGAGAATTATTTGGTACCTACTCTAGCTTGGGAATGTTCCTTGATCTCAGCTGTCGGAGTAATTTTTGGGAGCAGGCCCTGCTGTCTCTTCCACTCTCTAAGGAACTGATCTGCACGTGGGAATGGCAACATCTACACACAGGCTGTGCTGTGATTGTTGGAGGTTTCCAACCCTTTGGTGGCAAACATTCAGGTACTTACAGTTCATGTAAAAATCTCTGTATGTGTTCTTTCAAATGGTAAATGTAGTCTGACCTATAGGATGCAAATTGCACCTGCAAGTTTAAAATGATCTTTTCTGTAGCACTTTCATTGGTTTTATCTTAACTAGGAGCTGTGAGACCTTTTCCTTCTGCTCCTCTTTTGCTGCAGAAAAATTCTTTAAATGAACACGAATGCACCTGCATACATGTGGGCAAACAACGTGTGTAGTATGGTCAGAGGATTAGCATTTCGGCGGTAAAGGCCATATGTGATAAATTATGAAAATATACAGGCTCTGAGTAAATCCTAATGACGGATGGTTATGAAAGGATATATAAAGTCTATTTCATGTGTTACTTTCTTTCTCCTATGGCATAAAGGGTCACAAAAATTCTGTGGTCCAATAGATGATTAATGAGAAATAGATAATTTTTCAAACACCTCACTTAAGCAATCATATTTCACAGAGGAGATTTTTATTATCAATTAAACTTTGGGTAATGTGTGGATTTATTTTTTCCTCAGGGAACCAGAGGAGGAAAACAGAGCTTCATTCCTGAGGAAGAAAAACATGAGGTTGGAATAAGTTAAACACTTTACCACAGCCTTACCTTTGAGAAGTTTTGTTAAAATTGGTCCCTCTTATCCTTCTCCTGTTTTCTGATGTTTGATTTTCTCAGCCCTTATATTGCAGGAAAAAGAGCTCCTTGAGAGACAAGACAAAGACGGTCTGTGTTGCAAAAGAAGCCCAAAGCTGAAGATTGAAGAACTGAATGTGCCACTTGCAAGGGAACTGGAGACAATGAAAATCTTGTCAAGTAAGTTGGATGCTTAAACTTGGTCTTGACGGGATGAAGCTTCCATGTTTATGATTTATTTGCTCATCACAGAAAACATGCCGAACATAATGGCAGTGTAAGGCCTTTATGAAAATATGATTTCATGGAAACCGCACTTCAGAAACAGATTTCATCCACTGATTAACCTCTCACAGATGGTTCCACTCTGGGTTTAGGTGTCAATAAGAGTAACAATCTGCATTTTTCACAGAGGAAGGATTTGTCTCTTGACAAGGGAAGTTGACAAAGGTCTCTGTATATAGGCGATGAACGTGATTTGATCTTAAACACTTTGTGCCAAGAATATTATGTTTTCTGTCAAAACAATAAAGCGACTAAGCTCTGTTAGCATATTGTGCTTGGCTTTCTTGGGGGTCCTCAGCGGCATGCCAGGACATCCTTCTGGGGCTTGGAGTTGCCCCAAAAAGCCTCTGAGATGCTCTCTCCACCCGATCTGCCCCATGGGAGGCGAGCTCCAGGTGTCGCCGCCTCTGCCACGCTGGGCTTGCTGCTCTTTTTTCTCTGACGTGTCAGGATCCTGCGCTGCTTGTGGCCGGGGCTCGCATCCCAGTGACCGCCACCGTGGCCTGGGGAAACGTCTCAGCGGCTTTGCAAAGCAGGGGCTCTCTGCAGCAGTGCCTTCTCCATCAGCAGTGCTGAGAAGCAGGGGTCCCTGGACTTGGAGACCAAGGCAGGGCCCCTTGGTGGGTGGCCCATATCGAAGGAGGGCAGTGAGCTCACGGAGCCGGGGAATGTTCTGCTGACACCCTCCTCAAGGGTCTCAGGCCCATGTTTCTGGGGT
Organism: Cacajao melanocephalus; assembly: GCA_963573385.1. Taxonomy (NCBI): domain Eukaryota; kingdom Metazoa; phylum Chordata; class Mammalia; order Primates; family Pitheciidae; genus Cacajao; species Cacajao melanocephalus. The sequence continues at coordinate 3,613 of CAUYLG010007992.1, read as the reverse complement.
CCACCGACCCCCGCCATACCTCATCAGACTGAATCTCCAAACCCATAGGACCAATCCCAGCCCACACCTTCCAATCCATCCGGGAAGCAATGGGGAGGGCAGTCCTGAGTGCCCACTGTAAGGCCGGTTGCCTCACCAGGGAGACAGGCACGCCCACCCCTCCCCGTCCTGCACTCCACGCCCACCTCTGCACTCGACCCCTGGCTCTGCGCATGGCACATGCCCCCAAGCACATGTTCCCCTGAGGGATCCGCCCAGTTCTGCTCACGGCCCTTGCCCCCGAGCCCATGTTCCCCTGGAGAGATCCGGCGGACGTGACCTCAGCCTGCACTGAAAAGCCCGCCCAACCACCTACCCACCAATTCCAAACCGCCCTGTACCCCTGCAAACCCGCCCAACCACCCACCTGACAATTAAAACCTGCCCTGTCCCATCCTTTGTCCTCCCAACCTATATGAACCCGCGCCTCAGGCAGTCGGCGCGACTTCTCTGGCCCCTCTCCCCCGGGACCACAGAACCTCGCCCAGGAGCTGAATAAACTGGAATTTAATTTTTCTCGTGCTGGCCTCAGTTTCCTCATTTTAAACTCGGCAATAACCTTACAAGAATAACCTTACATTTGGTGCCGGAAACCCAGGAGGAGTTGTAAGACCCCTCCTGGGGGAAACTGACTCCTCCACCCAAAGCCGGATCAGGGAGCCGCTCCGACACAAGGTAAGACTTCTGTTTCTCATAACCTCTCCTGCTGCTTGCTCCGTGGACTCCCTGTCCATAATCGCGGCCGCATCAGAAACTCCTTCCCTCCGAGGGCCCAGGGCCCCGGCGCCGTCCTGAGGACCTGAGTGCAGAGGAGACATCCCTACACTCTTGTCTTCTCCCCGTAAGGGGTTCCTCAGGGTCAGGGATCTGAGGGAGACGTCCCCACCTTCCTGAACCCTCTCGCTCTCGCCGTGGGCCCAGGGCCCCGGCCTTAGCCTCCAGTGCTCGGTAGTGCCGCCCGGGATGCTGAGCCACCCTCCCAACCATCTCCGCAGCAGTGGCCAAGGTTCAGGTAATCAGAAGTCCCATTTACAAGCCCGGGCCCTGTTCAGGAGCAAGACCACACCCCCGGCTCACTATTTCAAACCAGCCCTTTGGCATACAAGCTCCCGCTGAGGTACTCCCAGTTTATCTTCCTAACCCCGAGCGAGTGAGTGAGTTTATGTGTAGTCCCACGGCCTGACAGCTATGGGGCTTGTGTGGGCCTCACCCCGCGGTTCCACGGGGACGTCATAAGGCATAACGGTGATTCACTTCAGGACCAAGAGTTCTGAAGTGACCAGGCCTGGGGGTTATATGGGTACACCTTAGCCAAGATGCCGTGAGACATCCCTCCGGGGAGGTGGATGGGAAGGCATCAGGCTGGTCTCCCACTTGGGGGGCACCCATCCTTTGTTCGTCAGTCTTACACGTGGCTCTATCTGTGTTGTAAATTCACCAGGTTCATTAAACTCTTACTAGCCGATGCCTAGCGGCTTAGGCCTGCTTCCCGTGAGGTGACAGATATCCTACGGTGGGTAATAAGCCACTAGCTGCAGGGGACCCTTACTAAATTCACACCTGTGGAAATAACTCTGTTCTCCTTCTTCCTCCCGTCCTTCTTCCCCCATTAAAACCTCACTTCCTAGTCCTGCCTCCTTTGACTTCCTCTAATTCCCCATGTGGCAAATAGCTTTAGCTCTGTCTCTTTTTTATTCTCTTTCTCGTTATAATCATTGCAGCCTGTAAGCTCTCTCAGCCACCTCCTCTGGGGAAGGAATTCTGCCCGTGTTGGGTATAATTCCTTCTCGCGTAAATTATGGGTAACCAGAAATCCCGCCCAGACCCCAAGTCACCACTAGGATGTCTAGTGAAAAATATACTGAAAGCAGATCTTTCCATAAAAAAAAAAGAAGTTACTCTTCCTCTCCACCGTAGTCTGGCCACAGTACCCTCTAGACAACCAGTCTAAGTGGCCCCCGGAGGGCACACTTGACTTTAATGTCCTAACAGACTTAACTTTTGCCAAAAGAACGGCAAATGGGCAGAATTCCCCTATGTTCAGGCGTTTTGGTGTCTTCGCTCCCAACCCACCCTGTGCTCATCCTGCTCAACAGCCCAAGTCCTACTAGCTACCAAGGCCCCCTCCCTTCCCACTCCCGCGCCTTTGCCTTCCGCTTTCTCAGACAATCCTGAAAACCTATCCTGTCCCCCGTCCGCATCACCAATCCCCCGCCTTACGCCGAGCCTCAGCCACCTCAACCACCGCCACCGCCTTGCCCTCCTCGCTCTGACCTCGCCTCCCCCGTTAGCTCTCACACCTCCTCACACGGTGCTCCCAGCCCCGAGTCCTCTCTCCTTGCCCCCTTGCGGGAAGTGGCCAAAGCAAAGGGCGTTGTCCGAGTTCACATCCCTTTCTCTCACTCTAAATTATCAGCCATCAATAAATGCCTAAGGTCATTTTCCACCAATCCTACTGTCTACACCAAGGAGTTTCGCTACCTTACCCAGGCCTATAACCTTACTTAGCACAATACCTACATAATTCTGTCCTCCACCCTCGCCCCCGACGAACAAAACCACATCCTCACCGCCGCCCGCACACATGCTAATCAGGTACATCTCACAAATAACCAAATGCCTGTATCAAACTGGTCAAAATAGCTGCCGCCGCCAAAACCAAATGCAACAGTGCCTCCTAGCGGACATGCAAAGCGCAGCCCAAAAGGCAGTTAATTATAATAAGTTAAGGGAAATAACTCAGGGTCCTACTGAAAACCCTGCTGCCTTCCTTAACCAATTAACTAATGCTATGATCCTTCATACCCAGCTGAACCCAGCCTCTTTACCGGGGGCTACAGTTCTAGCCACTCACTTCATCTCGCAGTCAGCAGCTAACATTAGAAAGAAACTTTAAAATGCTGAGGAGGGCCCCTAAACCCCCATAGGAGACCTGGTAAACATGGCATTTAAAGTTTTTAATGGCTGAGGGGAAACGGCTGAGGCCAACTGCCAGGCCCGTCTGCAGCAAAAGGTGAGACTCCAAACCCAAGCTCTTGTGGCAGCCTTAAGGCCGGCAGCCCACCAGACACCTGGTGGAGGGGGTCCATTGAAACCCACCAAGGGTCTGGGAAAAACTCCAGGAGCCTGTTTCAAGTGTGGCCAGGAAGGACATTGGGCACGCAACTGCCCATGTCCTCGGCCACCCACCAAGCCATGTCCGGGCTGCAAGAAGCCTGGACATTGGCTCAGCGATTGCCCGTCCCAGACGACAGGCCCACCCCCTGCACCTCCATGTGGGGGGCAGGCTGGTCCGCAGGAAGCAATCCCATTGCTCGAACTTCTGGATAACTGACGCAGCCTGGACTCGGGGACCCCCATCACTCCTGCCGAGCCCAGGGTAACGCTATAGGTAGTGGGTAAGTCCATTTCCTTCTTAGTGGACACGGGGTGGGGGGGGGCTACCTATTCTGTATTGCCTTCCTACTCAGGACCTAGTATACCTTCCCAGGTCTCAGTTAGGGGAATTAATGGTAAGCCTTCCTGTCCTAGCCAAACCCACCCCCTAGCCTGTGTCATTAAAGGACACCCCTTT